>JAPKLY010004274.1:0-11637 GCA_026898435.1 Prunella vulgaris
ACCACCGTTAGCGGTCGCAAAATACAAATTTAACGACTGCTTGTAGCGGTCGCAAAATGTTTCGAATATTTAAATATGAAATATTATTTTATATTTAGCGACCGTCTAAGGCGGTCGCTAGCTTTTTACGTAGCAAAAAAAATGTGATCAATGTGATTCGAACCCGGGCCCTTTCGAGGGGCTGACTGGGCTCAAACCACTTGACCACGGACTCAGCATCTTAATCATATCATCACATATTGTATATGAGCCTTATTTGGCTCAGAATAAATCTTGCAAATTTGTGCCTACAAGGAATCGAACTCAAGACCTCTGGGCATCTAAGAGGTGACTGTTCCACTCAGACACTTGCTCATTTCGTTTATTTTTGTGCAACTAATTTTATGTAATTCCAAATTAAGTCATTTTTTTAAAATTCATCAAATTAATTCCTTTTCGTATCTAATTTATTAATGTATATATATTTCAATAAATTTTAAAAAATGTTATAAATTTAATAATTTACATTACTAATTTTTTTTATTCGTCTTTTTTCAATTAATAAATTGTGTCTCGTTTTTTTTTTTTAATTCATCAAATTAATCCTTTGATACTTAATTTAAATATATATATATTTCAACCATAATAATTTAATGTTATAAATTTAATAATTTACAATACCAAATTTTTAATTTGTTCATTTTTATTCAATTAATTGTATATAACACCAAATTAGCCACAATTTTTAATATTATAAATTACTAAAATTTGATTTTAAAAAATTAACTTTGATGTAATTAAACATACATTAGTAAACATTCAAAATATATTAACATAAAGTTAAAATATTTAATATTCAATTCAAAAAAAAAGTGTTCAACATATAAATTAACTACTCGTTAGAATTAAAATCGTCCCATCCTTCAAGATCTCCACCCTCGTCACCCTCATTCGCACGAGGAGACGCATTCACACCGGGACCACTACCCGCACCATGACCCGCACCACGACCCGCACCGGCATTTGCCTTATCATTCGAGTCCTCTGGAAGTGGAATGCCGGTAGCGACCGAAACTTGAGTCCACCAAGCCTGCATCTTCCTTTCTTTCCTCTCTTGCTTGGACAACCTTGTCCTTCAACTCGATAACTTCATGCTGCAGATCGACGTTTGGCTGAGAGGACATTGAATATGATGATGAGGTCCGGCGGTGCGTCTGACGGACAACCTTACTGTATCCTCCCAATCCTAGTATCTTGCCCTTATTGATTCTGGCCAAATCAATATAGAGGTGGTCCTCATCAATAGGGGTAGGTGTAGGGTTCTCCGGAGTAGGTGCCGCTTGTGTCTGAGCCTCGTCGAGAGCAGTTCTGAACTTGTTATGAAATTAAACAAAATAAAATATTAATTTTATTTTAATAGAATAATTGAAATCTATTTACAAGTACATTCTAATTAGATACTTACATGAAGCTCGGTGGTGCGGGAATATGTGGATTTCCTAGTCTCATTCACTGGGTGAAGAAAGGAAAGAGACTCGAAGAGTTTGGGCTTCCGTCCGTGCGCTTGCTCCAAAAAAAATTAATTATAATAATTTAATTAAATATAAAAATTAATTATAAATTTAGAATTATAAATCGAAATACTTACAAAGGCGAGGCCGTGCTCGTAAGCGGTCCAGGGAGCCACCCCGATGTATGGGGACTCCTTCTCCGTTAGGGTTGCTCATGCAATTTTCTCGCGCTTTACGAGCCCTCTCCTGGTGCTCCGGATCACTCCAGTAAGCCACCAATCCTTCCCAGATCAGCCGTCCATAAGCATCCTTCCCCAAATCAACCATCTTCCCTGCTACCCACTTTCTCTTGAACTTGCAGACGATTTCCTTCATCCGGCCCTGTGCTCTATTGCACCATAACTCCTCCACCCTAGCATCGTCTGCCGGATCCCAAAAGCACAATTTCTGCAATTCAAACAATTTCAAATAATTAATTATTCAACTATTAATAATTACTCAAAATATTAATAATTATATACCTTAAACTCTTCAAACATCGTTTTCGTCGTGGTCCCAGGTACACCAGTCCACGATCCTACTCCATAAGGCCATGTGACCGACAATATGCACGTCGTGACGTTCTCAGTGACCACGTGGCTCGGAAGCAAGCTGGATTAAAAAAATTATATTAGTAATTATTATATAACAATAAAATAAAATAAATATTTAATTTACTTACTGTCCCTCCTTTACTTCAATGAACCGCCGGGTCTCATGCAGAGGGTGTTGCCGTGATGAAGATCCAGCAACTGATGATGATGAAGCTCTGGCCCCATGAGACTGGGAGGGTGAGGGCATCAGAAACTCGGGGGGCTCGAATCTCTGGTAAAGGGAGGACTCGTGGCCTCCGTTCTCTCCTTCTCCCTCTCCCCTGACCGTCACCCTTAATCTGATCGGGTTGTTGACTCATCTATAGCAAATTATACACTAATACTATTAACAATTATACACTAATACTAGTAGCAATTATACACTAATAAAATTAACAATTATACACTAATACTAGTAGCAATTATACACTAATACTATTACTATTATACACTAATACTATTACTATTATACATTAATAAATTAGATGCAATCATATAAACATAATTAAAATAATTTTAACATAAACAATCATAAATCATAATTATATAAACATAATTAACTGTAAATAATCATATAAACATATAATACATTAAACATATAAACATATAATCATACTATTAACTGTAAATAATCATATAATCATATAAACATAATAAACATATAATCATACTATTATACATATAAACATAATAAACATATAATCATACTATTATAATCATATAATAATATAAACATAATTAAACAATCATATACGTAAAAATATACAATTATATAAACTGTAAAAAATAAACTGTAAAAATAAAAATTACCTTTCACCGGAGAAGGCGATGGCGGCAGGAGGAAGTGGCGGTGGTGGCAGAAAGCGACGGCAGAAGGCGACGGCACGGCAGGAGGCGACAGCGACGGTGACGGCACGACGACGGTAATTTTTGGTGTTGGGGTAATAATCAGTTTTGGAAGCTGTAAAATCCGATTATGGTGAAAGGGGGTTATATTTGGTTTTTATTTTTGCGACCGCCAAAAGCGGTCGCAAATTAAAGTATGGCAGTCGCAAAATAAAGTAGTGGCCACGTGTCGAATCTGAGGGAAGTGTAAAAGGCGGTGTTTTGCGACCACTTTTGGCGGTCGCAAAGAGGAAAAAAACAGTCGGTATTTCCTAATTCGAAATTATTAACCACCTTTTCAGCCCGCCCTTTGATTTTAGGGTTTGCGACTGCTATTGCGGTCACTATTCTTTGAAAAGCGGTCGCTAATTTTTTTTTAACTATTTTCTTATATTATTATGTTAACCCTGTTAATTATATTATGATATTTATAAAATGATATTAATCCAAAATTGTAAAAAATGAAAAAGTTAACTAATTAAACATATATATAAAAAGACTGTCTTAATCATCCTCGTCATCATTATCTTCCTCATCCTCTTCATCTTCATCTTCATCTTCGTCATCATCATCTTCCTCGTCATCATCTTCGTCTTCCACGTTATCATCTTCGTCTTCCTCCTCATCTTCTTCCTTTTCATCTTCATCTTCATGTACTTCTTCATCCTCGTCAACAATTACCATATCTGGATTTGCAGCCACTAAATCAACTGAAGAATTTATACCTTCGTCCTGAACCACTGTTTGAGCCTCTTGCACTTCAGTTTGGAATGGATCTTCAAATTGTACAGTTTCTAATGTGAATAAATTAGGCATTTCCACCAATGACCTTGCTTTGACCTTGACCACTGTTCTTAAGTTTGGTTTGCCTGAAATCGGATACTTGCAATAATAAACCTGAGATGCTTGTGATGCAAAGATGAAGGGGTCGTATGCAGCTGGATATTTTTTGTTGATGTTAATATCAACGATCTTGTAGTTTCCATCGACTTTCTTCCCTTCTCGACCCGGATCAAACCATTCACAGAAGAACAAAACTATTTTTCTCTGTGGCCACCCTAGATATTCAACTTCAACCACCTCTTGCAACACACCATAGTAATCGATTGAAGTTTCCACTGGTAACGCAAACGCCGCTGTTTGAAGTGGCTTTTACTGAAGCATACGCATCTGTGTGAAATTTAAAACCATTTGCATAGTACCCATTATAACATGTCACTTGTCGTAGTGACCTTTTGCTCAAAGCTTCAAGATGTGGATTCTGAAGCTGATTACTTAGTCCCTACAAACATAAAATTATTACAAGATTAATACTATTAACTTTGTGGCGAATGTATAATATGAAGTAGTGTTACATACTATTTTTTGGAACCAAAAGATGAATTTGTTGCGTACTGCATCATACACCTCTGCTTCTGTGATGCATGGTAATTGTTGACGAGTTTGCTCACACAACATCCTTACATATCAGAAATAATAGTATTAAAATACTAACATAACTTCTAAATATGACTAAAAATATAAAACTCACTGTATGTATGGTTGAACCTCGGGCGTATTCATCAAAGCATACGAATGTATCGTCTCTTCTTCCCAGTCATTTTTTAAATACCGTTTGGTCCCCTTACCCAGTGGTCGACCAGCATGTAAGAATACCGATAGCATACCATCGAACTCACGAAGAGGATGATCTTCTGCGCGACCATCATAGTTACGAGGCTCGTTTCTGATCCTCGTTTGAACTTGATCGCCGAAGTAATAAGAACAGAATGTACCAACCTCTTCAGTAAGATAAGCATTAACAATGGATGCTTCAATGTGTGCTGTATTTCCAATATTACGTTTCAAGTTGTGGAGATACCTAAAAATAGTAAATTCAATACTTAATGAACAATAAAATAACATAAAAATTAGAAAGAAAGAAACAAATAAATAAATTTATACTTACCTCTCCAAAGGGTACATCCACCTATACTGCACTGGACCACCATGTAAAGCTTCATACGGTAAATGAACAGGTAAGTGCTCCATCAAGTCAAAGAAACTAGGTGGAAAAAGTTTTTCCAACTTGCACAATATAAATGGGATGTCTCTATCCAAACGCTGCATGTCGTCCACTTTAATCATTGAGGCCGGTAAGTCTCTAAAAAATAGACTCAATTCTGGGATGACACTCCATGCATGCTTCGGAAGTGAGTACCGAAAATCAATCGGTAGTAACCGCTGCATAAAAACATAACAGTCATGACTCTTCATCGGACCGATCTTCCCAGTTTCTGGCTCAAACGACCTACTCATGTTGGACACGTAATTGTCCAGAAAGCGCAGTTCCTTCACCCATTGACATAATTTTTTCTTCTCTACTTTGGAAATTTGGTAGCATGCTTGTGGAAACTCACCTGGTCGTCGACCACTGGACAAAGTAGGACGAGAACAGAACTGACTTAACTCTTGTTTGGATTTTACAGTGTCTTTGGTCTTGCCTTCTGTATTCAAAATCGTGTGGAACAAGTTATCAAACACATTATTCTCTATATGCATCACATCCAAGTTGTGTCTAATAAAAAATTTACTCCAATAAGGCAAGTCCCAAAAGATGCTCCTCTTCTTCCAACCACCTCGGATCCGTTTATTGTGTTCCATTGCGTGCTCCTAAGTCATTTTCCACAAGTCAGTTACTGTAACCTCTCTCAACAAATCGCCTAAAGTAAAATGTGTATTGTTAAACTAAATACATCAAACTCTTATAATATTATAAACAATGTATAAATACCTGTTTGAACTCGTGGCCTTGGACGCTTTACAGGAGGTCTACCCTTTAGAAAATTATGTTTGTCCCTCCGAAAGGCATGATCATCACATAGAAACTTCCTGTGGTTGTCGAACCATGATATCTTTTTACTCTTTGGAAGATAAAATGCATCAGACTCATCCATGCAGTACGGGCACGCTAGTCTTCCAGCTGTCGACCACCCAGATAACATAGAATATGCTGGAAAGTCGCTGATGGTCCATAAAACAGTAGCCTGTAACGTGAAGTTATCCTTTCGGTACACGTCGTACGTCTCTACTCCCAAATGCCACAAATATAACAACTCTTTAATCAACGGCTGAAGGTAGACATCCAGTTTATGCTTCGGGTTGTGAGGACCTGGCACCAACACAGTGAGAAATATGTGTTGAGGCTTCATACACAACCAAGGGGGAAGATTGTACGGAGTCAACTAAACAGGCCACAAAGAATACTTCTTCCCGTGCATACCGAATGGAGCAAATCCGTCTGTGCACAAACCAAGTCTCACATTTCGCTTCTCACTCGCAAAACTTGGGAACTCTCTATCAAGATGTCTCCACGCATTAGAGTCTGCACGATGACGCATCTCTCTGAAATTCTGATCAGAACACTCCTCAGCATGCCATGTCATGACTTTTGCAGTGGCACTCGACTGATATAACATCTCTAGACGAGGAGTGATGGCAAGATAATACATCGACTTGAAAGCTATCTTCTTCCTACAATCAGAGGGTTTGAACCTAGGGTGGTTGCACATTCTGCACTGATTAATGCTCTCGTCATCGCCCCTAAAACAACATGCAACCATTGGTACAACAATCAATCTTCTCAAACGGTAAACCCATATCCTTCAACGGCCTCTTACTTTGATAAAAAATTTATGGCGCTGTGTTCTCTTTAGGTAGGGCCCGTTTAAATAACTTTGCGAATTGATTGTAGACTTTCTGACTCATTTTGCCTTCAGTTTTGATGGACAACATTTGAGCGTTGAATGACAACTGAGTCTCAGTATCACAACCAGGAAATAATTTTTGATCTACAGATTTGAGCATCTCGAAAATTTTCTTTGAACGGGGATTTGGTTCCTCCTCCATGGCTGTATGGTGAACACCCAAAACAGACTCATCAATCATCGTATGATACCGTTGGAATTCATTTAGGTCATCCAATGGTGTAGACGGGTCACAGCTCGAACCACCAATCTCAAATCTCTTACCCTCACAACTACTCAACTGATCATAGAAGGCAATTACTATTTCCAAATTATAATTCCACCTGCATTTGCCATGTCCGGTCCAATTATAATAAAATGGAGCAAAACTGAACCTCACAAGATGAGTTTTAACCTCATCTATGCTAAAAAATCTCCTGTTACTACACTTTTTGCCTGAACAAGGACATCTAATCCGACCAAAACTATCCATGCAATTTGGTTTACTACAAGCAAACGTAATAAACTCATCAAGTTTCTCGCAAAATTCATAGTTCATATTTCCTTGTATAAAACGAGGCATTTCATACATCCAACGACGATCAAGGAGTTCCATCTGATACAAATTATAAATACATCACATATAAATTCTAAAAAAATTCGGCAGAGTTTCGACTATAAACAAACATATCCAATTTTTTTAAACAAAAAATCAACTATAATCAATTACAATAATTATTCACATTATCATTCTAATACATGGATATTATAAATTCTAAAATTTAATTATTCACAATAACACTTAATTATCAAATATATATAATACACAAAATTAAAAATTAAACGGTAAAATTGTAAAAACGTACGGTGAATTAGCGAAGCAAC
Source organism: Prunella vulgaris (assembly GCA_026898435.1). Lineage (NCBI taxonomy): Eukaryota > Viridiplantae > Streptophyta > Magnoliopsida > Lamiales > Lamiaceae > Prunella > Prunella vulgaris. Next base: position 7,618 of record JAPKLY010004274.1, read on the forward strand.
GAGCACAATATAATAATAGACCTCCACAATTGCCACCAACACGTTGAAACAATGCTTGTTTGAATTTGGGAGGATTTTGTGAGAGGAATTGGGGTTTTCCCCCGAAAAAACTGAAGAAAAAAAGGGCAGAATGTGTTCTATAATCGCGTATTAGCGACCGCAATTTTTAAATGCGTTCGCAAAACAATAAAATTGAATGGGCCAATAATTGCGCAAAAAGCCTAAATCGGATCCGAAACTTGCGACCGCCAGAAGCGGTCGCTAAATTAAAATATATTTGCGACCGCCGTAAAAGTGGTCGCTAATATTAATACCCGAACCGGGTCTTTAATTTCGGGTTGGCGGCTTCGGTTTCAACATTTTGCGACCGCCGATGCGGTCTCTAATCTTAGTGAATTATTTGCGACCGCCTACAAGCGGTCGCAAAGTTGGTAAATGAATAATTTGCGACCGTTTTCAGACGGTCGCAAAACTTTTTATGGACTTTGCGACCGCCGGCGGTCACAAAACGATCGATAATGTTTCAAACTTCACCAAAACACCGAAGCGGTCGCAAAAGCGGTCGCTAAACTCTATTTTTGCGACCGTTTTTTTGGCGGTCGCTAAAACGCGCTTTTTTTTGTAGTGGTTTCTAAATTAGTTTCGTTTTTCTTTTTCTCTCAATTTTATCGAACTCTACCAGCAATTCACATTTTTCAAGTTTCATCTTTCTTATTTTTGCATTATTATTTAATATAATGCACACACACACACACACATATATATATATATTCAATATTTATGGTTATAAAAATAAGGTTTAATAAATTATATAACAATGGGCTATCAAACTATGAACTATAGGGGCATGCTCCATGCATGAGTTCAAGAGAAATATAAATAATCACTATTGTACAGATTAATTTGGAGGGTCCTTATTTTTCAACTTAGAGAACGATTATAAGGTCTTACAAGTGATATCTCTCTAAGTTAAGAGAGATGTTAAAAACCCTTCTCTAAAAAATACAATTAAAAAACAGTTTTTAACCGCTCTAGAAGAATTTCCCTAAATAGGCATGGCAAATGGAGCATGTCGGGGCGGATACTATAAGATCCAAATCCACTCCACTATATATAAGAGTCAGGTCGGATCGATCCGTTACGGATCACGGGGCGGAATAGATCTATCTATTCAAAATTAAAATTTTATAATACATAATATATTCTTACATATTTAAAATAAATTTAAGGTCTTAATTAAAAAAATTATGATATTAAAAATATAATATACAAAATTATTTTTATATTTTAATATGTTGATATCAATTAAAATTTATAGTTAAAACATCATAATATATATCATATTATGTTTTATTAGTATATATTGATCTAAAATATGGCAAAGTATTATGTGAATGCTACACACAGTAAATTTTATGGTGAACAACAATTTATTCTAAGTATTTTGAATTTGATTATTTTAGAGATAAATGACATAAAATACTGTATTTGGACTAACACGACAATGTATATAAACTAACACCACACTATATATGAATTAACACCACACGTAGTATGCCATAGTGAATGAACTAAAATCATATTGTATATGAACTAACACCACACTGTATATAAACTAACACTACACTACATATAAATTAACACTACACACTGAAATGTGTGTTACTACGTGAAATAAAATATGTCGTTCACGAAATTATTACGGTGAGTATTACTCACATAATACCTACTCCTAAAATATATTTGTTAAATTAATTTATTCTTATTTATAATATATATATTTACAAATAAATAATAATATTTTTTCTATAAATAACATATATATTCAATTTTTAATAATATAAACGTGTCAAAATGAAGCGGGACAGGTCGGGACAGGGCAATAATGATATCCATATTCGCTCCACCCCGCTGCGGATCGCGGGACGATCCATACTGTGAGGGTTTAGGTCGGGCAGGTCAGGACAGATCAAATTGCAATATCCCTTAACCACTCTCCAAGTGCATCCAGATTTTTTTTTATTTGTCATTTAAAAAAAAAACTCAATTTTCCAAGAAAAGGAACAATTGATTTGCACATTAACTACAGGAACAAATCCTATAAATAATGAAAAGGGAAATGAAGAACAGTACAATAACCCTGATTTCAGCAAGTGGAATTTATGGAGCGATTTTAAATTGCTTTCCTAAGAGCTCTTACACAGTGAACCACTTTACTTTAAAGAGCGGTTTTCTAACCTTTCTATTCTTATCAAAAACCGCTCTCAAAGGAATACTTTAGAGAGCTGTTTTGACAAGAAAGACCCTGTTTTCAACCTCTAAAAAAAAATATAGAAGTACTTATTTTTTAATTTGGTAAGAGATAACTTAAAAAAAAAAATCACCATTTAGTTGTGATTGAAAACAGGTTCTAAATAGAGCTCTCCAAGTTAAATTGTGTAGTAGTGAATTAAAATTTTGAGATAATTAAAAACTTGTATAAACTCGAGTTCACGAAGACTTCAATTTTATCAATTATTACTATTATATGTACCCACTATCACTGTTATGTATATTTATTATCACTGTTATGCATATACAGGATCAATGTTTAGAAAATCAAGCATATTTTTATAACAATGATAATGTAAATGAATAACAATAATAGTGTTATACATAATAGTGGTATGAATTGATGTGAACTCGAGTTCATAAGAAATCTACCCAAATTTTAAAAAATTTGAAATTTATCTTTCAGTAATAGATAATTCATGTATATAATAAATAATAGTAAGGGACATTAATTTATACATTGGTTCAAATAGTAATCATATTTATAAATTGGTTTAAAATTAAATACCTGCCCTGATATATAAACTTTTTTAGCACAGAAATATAAATTTTTTCTTTGCCAATTTGTAATTAGTGTCTTTTTTTAATCCTTTTATAATTTTCCTAATAGTAATTATTATTTACGTGAATTATTTTAATAAATTTGCATGTTTTATTTCTCTGGCATCAAGGTTTGTGCTGCATGCAATACGGTATGGGTATATATAGCTAAAATAATTTAAAAATATTATAGTACAATTCAATAAAGATACGTCTTTTTATTTACATTTTTATTATATAATACCTAATCCCTCCGTCCCGTAGGAATTTGCATACTATAAGACGGCACACTTTTTAAGAAAAATGTGTTTTATATATAAAGTAGTGGCATATGGGTAAATATGTGTATAGGTTTGTGAGTGTGCACGTAAATTAATATTTCTTTTTTTAGTAGTGTGCAAATTTATGTGGGACGTACAAATAAAGAAAGTGTGCAAATTCCTATGGAACAGATGGAGTATAAAATATTAAAAATATTTGAGAATTATACCGTATGTTTTGGATTGGGCCATAATGTTTTAGCCCTTGGGCTAATACTTGAGGCCCAACTCTTATTTCAACCCCTTGAATGTTGACAGCGATCACTTCTTTGTAAGACGTTTGTCCAAATGAGACGAAGATATGCACATTCCTTCCGGATGGATTTGTTCCGTTAAGATAAAAGATGTACATAATATTATTTTTTATTCTAAATAAAATTATCATTACCTCTATTTGATTATCTTTCTTCCATCTTATATAACTCATCTATCAATTTTTGAGTTAATTCTATATAAATACATCATCTTTTACTCAACTTTCAATTTAATCCTGAACTTCACGATTATTGTAAAAAATCTCAACTTTTTAAAAAGTTTCAATTCGATACACTTTTTTTTTCCGGCCAACAACTGATGACGTGCCTCACCTGAGCGCGTGAAATGTTGTCACGCTGGCGTACATGTGTAAAAGACTTTTTTGGTTAACACTATATAAATACACAACCTTTTACTCAACTTTCAATTTAATCCTGAGTTCACGATTATTATAAAAAAAATTCCAACCTTTTAAAGAGTTTCAATTCGATACACTTTTTTTCCAGCCAGCAACTGATGACATGTTGCGCCGAAGCGCGTGAAATGTTGTCACGCTGGCGTACACGTGTGAAAT
>JAPKLY010004275.1:0-15220 GCA_026898435.1 Prunella vulgaris
GTGTTGCTTATAGTATGCTTTGAGTGCTTGGATTCTTGAGAGCTTTCGCTTGGAAATTTCCCGTTAGCCTTGAATGGGTGCAAGGCTCTCCATATTTATAGGCAAGATTCAAAATAGATCCGTTGGAGGAGATCAAATCAAATCTTTCCTATTTTAGGGTGGTTGCAGGCTAGAAGTACTATTTGACCTAATCGCCATGCTTATTCTGGCAAGTTTGTCCCGCCGCCTGCAACTCTGAGACGCATTAAATGCCACATTAAATGCTGCGCAGACTCCGTACATACATGTCGAAAGATCATTGGCTCTCCGTTCTAACGGCTAGTTGACTTTCAGACATTTGTCCTTCCTCGTACATTCAATACTCAGAGTCTCTTGTTAATAACTCAGTCTGAATGTTTGTCTTATTGGAGTCTTACTAACATTATCTTTGTCTCTTATCCCATAGCGTAAATAACCTTTTTGCTTTGGACTTACATGATTCAGGTAAACTGAACCAATGCCTAAGTCAGGTCTTAAGTGCATTCAGCACAGCCTGATAGGTTATTCAGCCCAGTATGTGTAACCTTTTTACTTTGGACTTACATGAGTCAGATAAACTGACTCAAGGCCTAAGTCAGGTCTTATGTGCATTTAGCACAGCCTGATAGGTTAACACTTACTCTTCACTGACTAAGTTATGTCCTGGGTATGCTTAGTGTACTCAGTAGAAGCATCAGCCAATGGTACTTCAGGATTGTCTTCAGGACGGATCATCAGGCTTCGTTCTTCAGCTTCAGTTCAGGCAATCTTCAGCAAGACTGACTCTGACTTCTTCAGGATGGATTGCACATCAGACTTCAGTAAATTGGGTCGACTCCAATATTCTTCAGTCTTCAGCGTGTTTCCCCTGAACTGAATTCCTAACCTGACTATCCTGAACTAGACAAACCTGAACAACTGTACTTAGGCAAATTCATCAGGGGTTTTGGGATCTAATCAAAATGCTCAGATTGTCCCAACAATTTCCCCCTTTTTGATGATGCAAAACCCTTAAGGAAACTCCTATTTATCTATACAATCAACTGACTCAGTCAGTGAAATAGGTTCAGTACCTTCTGACAAACTAGGCACTTAGTCTAAAAGATGAAAACAAGAAATAGGTTAGTACATTTCTTGATAAGGATTCAGAAAAGTAAATTCAGGAGTCAACAAGAAGTTGTACTCAGGAAAATGAAATAACTTAATTGATTGATATAAAAGTTACAATTATCCTGAAGCTATTACAATTCCTGAGCAACTATTTCCTGATCTATTCTTCATCCTTATTCCAAGCAGCTTGAGGAATTTCATAGATCTCCAATACTCGGTTCAGGACCTGCTTCATACTGTTCCGATCACCAATGGCCCCGGCAGCGCGTCCAACTCTGACGACTTCTTCAGATATTGCTTTCTGGTCCAGTTGCTTGGAGTTCCTAAAGAGTGGAGGAGGGTACTTAATGAATTCCGGAGGAGCGATCTCTACACCTTCAATGTCCCCATGTCTGATTATTTCAGCCCATAGATCCGGATGCTTCTGTGCCATCCAGTGATGGAGTACGACGTCTTTTTCTTCAGATTGATCGTCCCATAACCCCACCACATAGAATAGGTAAGCCCACCTATTCCGGATTGGAATCCATACCTTCAACATCTCTATCGGAATGAAATCCTCAACAAACTGAAGTGGAGGAGGACCTTGATCTGGATTGACCACCAACTTCCTCTGAGTCTTCATTCGAGATCCAAAAGGCACAGTTTTCTTCTTCTGAACCTACGAAGTCAGGTACTCATTGGACTCTTTTAATCGTTGGATTTGACTGAGCAGCGAAATCTCCTTCATCTTCGCTATCTTCTCAGCCTCAGTCATCACCATCTTCTTCTGAGTGGTCAACCCCGGGTGCATCTGTTCCTCCATCTCCTTGTACAAAAGTTCTAGAGATGGATCCTCAGAGGACCTCAACCTCTTCGGATATGAACCTTCAGTAGCTTCGATGGTAGCTACGGACCTAGGCCTTTTTCTGTCAGCAGCTTTCAGTTCAGGGGGGAAGTCCTTCTTCTTGGCTTTCCCAGCAGCTATTTGCTTCTTCCCTTCCCCCTTTTTGGCATCATCATCGTTGATTCGGCCAACGACCTCGTTCACTGACTCCGCCAATAAAGTGAACTGACTGTCCATCTCAGTCTGCTTTGCCTGCAGTTACCCTATCTGCCCTGCCATCACTCTCAGATCAACACTGAGCGCATCAACAGCTGAATTATGTTCATCCTTCAGCCGTGCTTCGAAGCTTGTCATTCGGTTGTCCAGGGCAGAGGCAATTTCCATCTTCTCTTGTGCGGACATCTCACTCAGCAGCTCATCCTTCAGTTCAGCCTTCAACTTGGCCAGCTTTTCATCAACCAGTTGATCAATCTTCTCAGGCAGTTGTTGATCAAGAAAAGTGGCAAGCTTGTTCTCCTGCTGAGTTTGCGCATTAGAGACCATTTGATTGCAGCTTTGAATGGCCCCTTTTGCTTGCTTAGAGATAACAGTGAGATCTACTGAGTGTTGAGTCCGAACTTCTCCAAGAAGGTCAATGGCAGCATGCATATCAGTTCCCATCTCGTTCAGGTCTCGATCCAGTCTATGCATTTTCTATTCAGAACTTCAGAATTTGAACCAACCCGGCTTGTTTTTCGCTCGACGAGGAATACCCTTCTATGAAGATTGGCAAGGGCTCGTGAGGAGTTCTGAATATATAGCGACTCTGGGTGATCCATTTTCCTTTGACTTGGACCAGACCTGTTGGACCCTCTCCTGAAGCCTCCGCAGTCCCGGGTCCCAGGAGTGCTTCATCGGCCGGTGCACTGACCCCTTCAGTGCCACCTTGCTGAATGTCATCAGCAATCACAACTACCTCCTTTTTAGCTTCCTTCTCCTTCTCTACTCTCTGAGGCTCGGGCTCAGGACAGATGCGTCGGACGGTTCTGATAAAGTCTACCATCTTGATCAGGTGATGTAGAGAGTTTACGTCAAAGTGATCAAAGAGAGCAGCTTCTGATTCAGCCATTTTGTCCCATCCTCGCGACTCTCCAAGCTGACTGAGTTCAGGCCAGGTGGCATTCCTGATCATGGCATAGGTGCGAAGTTGCACAACTGCCTCCTTCTGAGCATCTGAGAGGTCAGGAAACCTCTTCTCCACCATCTCCGCAGCCGTTCCCCTTGCCACTATTTCAAAATCTGGCAATGTGTTCTCATCAGGCGCAGGGAATGGCTATGGAAACTCAGCCTGAACTGCTTCAGCAATCTCCTTCTGAAGTCCTTCCTCCTGAGCAGGTTCCCCCTGATCCTCACCCGAGGGGGCCTCCAAGTCCTAATAAGTTGATGCAATGTCAAGGATCAGTGGGTTTGGATCAGTGGGTGCAACATCCGGAATGGCAGAGATAGGGGCGATTTCAAGAGCAGCCTGAACTGATTCCCTCTCCGGATGTGCATGCTAAATCACTTCTTCAGCAGCCTTCTCTTCCACGAGCTTCTTCTTTCGCTCCTCTAAACCCGGATATAAGAATGTCAGCTTCTGTTGCTTAGGTCATGAGGGCTTAGGTTTGTCCTCCGCTGGCTTCGCAATATCAGCCTCTGAAGATTTGCCCGCCTGAGCCTTGACTCTTCCAGTCGTGCTCGCCTGAGCCTTCTTCTTCTGAGTCCTTGGTCTTTTCTTGGTGCCAGCATCACCGGAATAGGCTCTGAAGAGATCGATCTTCGCTGGAATCTCGAGTGATTGGGCCTGATCCACATCACCGAGATCCAGGGTCTCCAAGATCAGAGAAATCTTGGTGCCAAAGTGCATCTTGGCCTCAAAAGTCGCCTGACCCTCCTGCGAGTATTTGATTTTGTTGGTCTCAGCTACCAGCAATTGGAGGAAGTAATCCTCCCAGTAAAAATTGTGCTCTGAGGCATCAGAGATTGCCATCATCGTATATAATTTTTGCCGGGAGATTTGCTCCAGCCCTCCAGCAATCCCCATCACTCCCTGACTAGTCAGGTCGAAGAAGTGACGATTCTCAGTCCTCAGCACGGACTTGTTCAGGCCCGACTTCAGGACCACATCACCATCGCAGTGGGACTGGAGATAATCCTTCTCAGTCCCAAACCCATAGTCTATAGGGCTTCGTCCAGAGTGAGGAAGATTAAAAACCTCCTTAATCTTCTGCCTGATATTGAGAGTGACCCACCTCCTGGTCATCTCATCTTCGCCATCCTTCCCTTTCACACAAGAAGTCAGGGGAATGCACGTCTCTCACTCCTGGGAATCCTTGTTCTGTGCCATTTTGAGATAGAAGTCAGCAACAAGACGGGGATGGAGTCTCTGGGGTCTTGCTGTGATAAATCGCAGAAGTCCTGCATTTTTAAAAAGGTCCTTCACAGGCAAGATATCAGGATGATTAGAGGTAAAATCTCCAAATGGTTCCCAGTGGATTTCGTTTCTGAGATGAAATAGGTTCCCAAAGAACGAATCCACAGAAGGAGAAGCCATAGATGTAATATGAAGATATGAAGAAAATTGGTTTGTAGAGAGAAATATATCAAGAAAAGATTTGAGTGCATAAAGGTTGCAATAACAAAAACTTCCCTTATTTATACTAAAATCCAGTTTTAATCGGATGGCTCAGAAAATTATGACTTATGAGATTCAATGGTTAAGATTAAAATGCAAGATGCATGAAGACTCTTCGGTTTTCAACTGTAATGAGTCAAAACTTTATCGAAAATTGTTCCCACCCTCTGTTCATTAAATGCGCGTCAGAGCATATCCGTATTAAATTCAAATAATTTTCATTAAATAATAACTGAATATTAAATGAATGGCTGGGATTAAATGACAAAATAAATTGATTTGACAATACGGAAAACAGTATCAAGGATGATGCAAGCAAGATATGATGACTGAAAGAAAATCAGGAAACATACCAGTTAGTCAGATTTGTATTCTGACTGATACCACATGTGATCTATCAGGGTGACAAGCCCTGAGTTCGGTGTCCTGAATCTTAGTCAGTCTATACTGATCGTCCTTTTTATACTGAATGTCCTCCCTACAACCATTCACATTCTCTCGGAGATTCCTTCATCCTGAGTCCTAGTTAGTCATTCCCCCTGACCTTATGCATTCAGATCTGAGATTCAGTTAGAATCTCCTAAGCCTGGGTCAAGGAGTCCTAACTCTACTGATAATTCAACAAACCTGGTTTCAGGCAAAGCCTTAGTCAGGATGTCAGCTCTCTGTTTATCAGTAGGGACTCTCTCCATCCTGATGTCCTTCTTCTCAACATGATCTCTGATAAAGTGATGCCTGATGTCTACATGCTTACACCTTGTGTGTAAGACTGGGTTTTGGGATATGGCAATGGCACTATTATTGTCACAATAAATTGGGACTTCAGTGGCCTCAATTTGGTAGTTTCTCAGTTACTGTTTCAGCTAAAGGATCTGAGAACAACAACTGCCTGCCGCCATATACTCAGCCTCAGTAGTAGACGTTGCAACACTGGTTTGCTTCTTAGAGAACCAAGAGATCAGTTTACTCCCTAGAAACTGACATGTACCTGTAGTTGATTTCCTATCAAGCCTACAGCCTCCATAATCTGCATCTGAATAACCAGTCAGTTCTAGGTTGTCATCAGAGGGATACCAAAGTCCTAAATTGACTGTACCTCTTAGGTATTTCAGTATCTTTTTGGCACTCTCTAGATGACTCTTCTTTGGATCAGACTGATACCTTGCACAAACTCTGACTGCATAAGTGATGTCAGGACGACTAGCAGTCAGTTACAACGAAGATCCTATCAGTGCCCTATATTCAGTCTGATTTACTGAGACTCCTTCTTTGTCAGGATCCAGCTTCTCATTTGTGTTCATGGGAATACATGAGACTTTGCTGGACTGAACTCCGAATTTCTGAATCAAGTCCCTCGCATACTTGGACTGATTTATGAAGATTCCGGAGTTAGTTTACCTGACTTGGAGACCCAGAAAGAAATTCATCTCTCCCATCATTGACATCTCAAATTTCCCAATCATCAGCTTGGAGAATTTCTCACAAAGCTTCAGATTAGGAGATCCAAATATTATGTCATCCACATAAATCTGAACCAAGAGAATGTCCTCCCCTTCAGATATCCGGAAGAGGGTCCTGTCCACTGTTCTTTTCACGAACCCGTGGTTTATCAGGAATTGGGATAGTGTATCATACCAAGTTCTCGGAGCTTGCTTCAGGCCATAGAGAGCTTTCTTCAGGTGATATACCTTGTCACCAACTTCGAACCCTGGAGGTTGCTCAACATAGACCTCCTCGTTCAGTACACCATTTAGAAAAGCACTCTTTACGTCCATCTGATACACTTTGAATTTCTTGAAAGTTGCATATACCAGAAACAACCTGATTGCTTCCAACCTTGCGACTGGAGCAAAGGTCTCATCACAGTCGATTCCTTTGGCCTGAGAGTAACCCTTTGCCACTAGTCTGGCCTTATTCCTGACAACAACATTCTTCTCATCCCTCTTGTTCTTAAAAACCCACTTGGTGCCAATAACATGTTAATGCCTAGGTCTCTCAACTAACTCCCAAACCTGATTCCGCTCAAACTGATTGAGCTCATCCTGCATGGCTAGGATCCAGTTGGGGTCAGCAAGAGCTTCTTCTATGCTCTTAGGTTCCTGATCACTCAGGAAATAGCAGAACATAGTTGTTTCGCCAAAGGACAACCTTGTCCTGACCCCCTCATTGATATCACCAACGATATCAGCCAATGAGTGATCATCTAGCCACCGCCTCCTGCTGACGAGAGCACTGGGAGCTGCTGAAGTTCCCTCGCCTGAACCTGAAATATTAGTCTCTATAATGACATGCAAAGAAGCGGAACGAGCAAGAATAGGGGATACTGAGTCATTTCCTGAGGGTTGTCCAATATCAGAGACATTGTTTCCCCCAACAGAGTTGGACTCAGTAACTGTCTCAGGTGCAGAAGCATCATCACCGACAGTACGTACCTCAGGTTGAATCTGTCCCTCCGTCTAAGACTCAACATTCTCCGAGGCTGGGGCTTGCTGAGGGTTGGTCTGAGGTCCATCCTGATCTTCATCATCATAATCCCATCCTTTGGGAGCACTGACAAGTTTGATCTTGAATTCAGGATTTTTCAGACTCAGTCTTGTTACTCTCTTGGTAACCCCCTCAGTGTCAGGACTCGGAACCTGATTTCTACGCACTGATGCAGTCTCATCAAACACAACATGAGGTGTTTCCTCCACATAAAGAGTCCGACAGTTGTACACCCTGAAAGCTTTACTGACTGAGGAGTATCCTAAGAAAATTCCCTCATCAGATTTTCTATCAAAGGCTTTCAGCTGGTCTTTCCCATTGTTCAGGATGAAACACTTACACCCAAAAATATGGAAATAAGAGATGCGAGGCTTCCTCTTGTTCCAAGTTTCATAAGGTGTCTGAGCATGTTGTTTGTTCAGCATAGATCGGTTCTGAGTGTAGCAAGCAGTATTGATTGCTTCAGCCCAGTACTTCTTGGGCAGTCCAGACTCAGCCAACATGGTCCTGGCAGCTTCCTTCAGGGTCCGGTTTCTTCTTTCAGCTACCCCATTCTGCTGAGGGGTCCTAGCTGCAGAAGTCTCATTAGCCATACCATGGTTAGTACAGAAGTCAGTTATAATAGAGGTTATAAACTCTGTTCCTCGATATGATCGGATCCTGACTATGCTCTGACCCTGTTCAGTACTCAATTGCTTGAGTAACTCCGGAAGCTTGACTTGAGTCTCCTTCTTGTTCAGCAAGAAAATAACCCATGTATACCTGGAATAATCATCAACAACAACAAGGGTATATTTCCTACCATTTATGCTGACAGGAGTAACTGGACCAAAGAGATCCATCTGCAGGAGTTGAAGCACTCTGTCAGTTGAGAAGGCTTCTTTCTCTTTGAATGAGGCTTTGGTTTGCTTGCCTTCCTGACATGCTCCGCACACGTGGTCTTTGCTAAAAACTTCATTTGGTAGACCATCTACAAGAGAAAGTCTAGAAATTTTGTTAATAATCTTGAAGTTTAAGTGACTCAGGCTTTTATGCCAAAGCCAACTGAGCTTAGAGGAGCTCTTAGCGACCAAACAAGTTTCAGGAGGACTGCTCTTGAAGTCAGCAAAATATACATTGCCCCTCCTGATACCTGTAATCAGAACCTGTAGTGTAGATTTGTCCTCTACAAGACACATATTAGATGTAAATTCTACACTATATCCTCGGTCACAGAACTGACTGACCGAGAGTAAGTTATGTCTCAGTCCCTCAACATATGATACATTCAGTACACGGACAGAGCCAATAACAAAGGTTCTGAATCCCCTGGTGAAACCCTTAGAGTTATCACCAAAGGTTACCTGCAGGCCTTCTTGAGCTACATAATCCTGAAAGAGATCACGAAATCCGGTCATGTGCCTGGAACACCCTGAGTCCAAGTACCAGTCCTTCATCAGATCCTCCTTCCTCTTCTTGTAGCCCGCAGTGACCTGAAAAGAATCAGACCTCAAGTACCCATCTCGTATTGGGTCCTATGGAGTCAGCCATACCCTTCGGGATCCAGATTTCTTTTACAATTATGATAGCATCAGAAGTGTAAACTTGTCTCCCAGAAACATCAACATACACAGTCTTCTTCCTTTGTGCCTGGGAAGTTGAGGGTGTATGTGTGTCAGTCTGAGGTTCAGGAGCCCTGGATTGGTTCCTGGGGGCGGGCCTCCTGTTCCTCTTTGGCCTGGGTGCATTGGGCTGGGGTCTGTCCTGAGAAGGAGCAGCTCGGGCCTAAACTCTTGGCACTTGAGGTCTGGTCTGAGTGTTATCGGAGTCAGGTCTCCGTTGCCTTTCAGAGGCCACCTGGTTTGTCCTTCTCCTTTGAGGATTGGGACGCTCCTGATGGGCTCTGTGCACTGTCTGAGGAGTCTGAACCTCAGTAGTCCTTGGCCTTGCCTGAGGCCTCCTCTGACTGGATTTCCTTCCACCCTGAGCATTTCCAGGCTGGGCCTGAGAAGTGCTAGGAGCAGAGTTCTTCCCAGCTTGAGGGTTCCTAGGCTGAGCCTTGGAGTTTCCTTGGTCTGTCTTCCTTGACTCAGGATGAGGAGCCTTGGCCTTTCCCTTAGGTTTTGGCCTTGGTTCCTCAGTCCTTTGCCTGACAGGTTCAGCAGGCATTTTCTCCTTCCCTTTGCCTTTGTCCTGACGAGCAACACTTGGACTCTTGTCGTCAGTTTGGGCAGGGACAAACTTCTTCTGAGAGTTGCTCCCTGAAGCACCTCTCTTCTTCTTGCCCTTTGGGTCTTTTGAGGCATCATAGCCTAACCCAGCTTTAGCACCATCGGTCAGCTGAGAGAAACTTGTTAACTCATCAACCACTTGGGTAGATGTGTATAACTTCTTCAGCTTAACCTCAAGATGCTCATTTGTTTCTTTCAGGGCCTCAATTTCAGTGGTGTACTGAAGCACCAACTCTTCATGAGCTTTCTCTTTTGAGATCAGCTCAAGATCCCAAGCAGTTTGCTCAGCACAAAGGCGAGCTTGCCACTCAGTTTCGAACATCACTCTTAGAGCAATTCGCTCAATCATTAGCTGTTCCTGAGCGAGGAACAGATCAGTATCACGAGTCTCAATCAGCGAGATGATTACAACCTTCAGTCTTTCCACCTCCAGTGGAGCTTCATCATGCTTGTTCCGAGCATGAAGCAGCTCTTCCTGGAGATGTACTAATCTGAGGGCTTCCTCAGTATCTCTTACTCTGAGAGACTCAGTTAACCGATCGTTCTCCCCACTCAATTGTGCATTCACATCCACTGTGTGAGTATGAGTCTCCTGCAGCCTTGAGAAGTCAACCATCAATTGCTCTAGAGCGAGCTGAAGGTCGAGTTCTCCCGCTGAGTCTGAGCTAAGCTCAGGTGCGTGATCAGGAGAAGAGGCAGAAGAACATACCTCATCATCTGCCATCAGGCAGAGGTCATCATACTCCTCATCGGAGAAGAGTTCAGGGGACCGGCGTCCTGGGCCGTCTGAATCTGAGGAATCCTCAGCAGGCATAGCTCTCCGGTCTGATGCCCTGAGCTCTCTCTTGGCTCTCCGATCCTCTCGCTCACGAGCACTGAGCTCCGGACAATCATACTGATAGTGTCTGGTCTTCTTGCAGTGGTAGCACTGATCTACATCAGAAGCAAACTTCTTGTCAGTGTACCTTTTGTCTGATGACTCCCTCCTGCTCCCTGATGATCGTTCAGGTTTGGAGCTGGATCTTCTGGGCTCATCATCTCTTCTCTTCTCATCTCTGCGCCGCTCAGGCTCATTACGATCTCTCCAGGAATCTGAACCCCTCCTTTCTTCTCTTTGGGGGCTCGATCTCCTGGGGCTGGAGTACCTGCGATCACGGCTGTCAATATAAAATTTCTTATACCTTCCGAATCGAGAGTTCAGTTTCTCGAAACGCCGCGCCATCAGGCTGTATTTCAAGGTCAGCTCATCCTTGTTCATGTCCTTCAGAGACTTAGAACCAGATCCAGCCTCAGGCTCAGGAGTAGCTTTAAGAGCCACGCTCTTTTCCTTTTCAGGAGTCTTCTCCTCACTAACTTCCTCACTGACAACACCCTTATTCTTCCTCTTATCGAGGTCGAATTCCAGAGCCTTTAACTCTGAGAATAGGTGAGAGTGAGTAATGTTGGTAAGATCCTGAGTGTTCTTCAACAAGATCACTCATGTGTCCCATCTTTCAGGGAGACAGTTCAGGATTTTAGAAGACACCTCCCTCTTGGGAAACTCCTTCCCAAGGGTTGCTAGCTCGTTCATCATCTTAATGAACCGAGCTTCCATCTGATTGATGGACTCTCCCTCTAACATCTGGAAGGCCTCAAACTTCCTGATTGCAAGATCTCTCTTGTTCTCCTTGATCTTTTCTGATCCCTCACTCATCTCCCTCAAGGCATCCTAGATCTCCTTTGCCGTCCTAAGGTGCATGAGCCTGACCGAATTCTCGTAAGAAATGGTGTGGAGTATAATGTTCTTAGCAACATTATCGAGTCCGATTTGCTTAATCTGATCAGAATTAAGCACGGACCTCTCCACTTCTTCATCTCCGGTAGCTAGAACAGGAACATTGCCAGCAACAGGCCAGGTCATCTGAAGATTCCCCATGAATTTGATCGGACCCTGCTAGCTATTAAAATTTGCAATATCATTCGACAAATACAACTATATACATAAACAAATACTCATAATTTATATCAAATGCAAATTCACTATTAAAATTTGTATCATTCAACTCAATAATCATACAATTCAAATGAAAATGAGACATAAAACTCATTTTCTATCATTCATCATGTCCAAAATATATCAAAAAAACTAAACAGTCATAACATTATTTGAACACAATTAGAGTGTAAAAAGGTAGGTTGATTGTTCTTGGTATACAAAATTCTTGCATCAATTTGCGTCTTCATCCAAGAAAATCTGCATATTCGATAGAAAATATCAATCAACAAGTTGGGCGTAGAATAATGCTTAAGCACGAAAATGATTACTTAGAAACAATTGAAAGACATGTCTTATATTAAGATAAAAGACAAAATAAATAAATAAAATTCACAAAATATAGAGTACAATTAAGATAGATGAAGATAAGCAATAGATGTTCCAATTGATTGCAAAGATAATGATGATGAGAAAAAAAGAAGGATGAGTTTTAGAATTAAAACTTACCTTTTTGCTGGAGGAGTACTTTTATGTTTTCGTGGATGTTTATTTTCCTATAAAGCACAGATTTCATCTTCCGTTAGTTGGTTATCAAGGAAACTATGGGAACTTGTTATGTGAAAATAAAGGGCACTACAGTAGCTGAAATTGCAGAAAATGTAGCATATATGATCTACCACAACGTAAAACTATTATCATTATTTATGGAAAACTAGTATCCATCAATAAGATATTATCATGACAAACAATATGACACATCAATAACTTTAGTTCATGGTCATACTAATCGATGTAGTATTCTACAAAACATAATTTTAGGATAAAAACTAGGGAAAGATGCAATGGATCGTATCCTCAGCCTTCAACATTAACCAAAACTAAACCCATATTCTCAAATAATGAAGGAACTTTAGTAACCACCATATTTAACGAAAGAAACTTTTCATTATTTTATCTTTGTGAAGATACAAATAAAATAATTTTAATGAACAACACGTAGAGGAATGATGTAAAGGAACAAAAAGCATGTCACTCGGTCACAGAATCTGAATGAAAAGATTTAAGCCTACAACCTTATGGTACTTGGTGACCCAGACTTCTGAAAAGAAAAATAAGCAAGTTTTGGGAGCAATTTACGAGGTAATATTGCCGTGGTTCATTTTATCATTATTGTTAGCTATTCATTTCATTTGTATTAATAACATAAACAAAGAGGATCCAACGTATAATATCCTAAGCCTCGATTTATATTTTATTAAGATGATCCTCCTGTATCGACTATTCCTACCTCTAACTAGATCATGTGATTACTTGATAGTTTACTCTTTCTCTCTGTTAAAATAATTTAAAATTACTCATGTGTGATGATGTATAGATTTGTGCTTATATTATGCCTATATATTTCAATCATAGTATATGGGATAGAGCAGATAAGTGTCACTCATGATTAATTAGTGTTATGTGAACGTGACTCCACAACTGGCAAATATTCATATCAGCTCAAAATCTCGCTTATCAATACAAAGATTTTTGGCTGAACAAATAAAGATAGCATTTGATATGGTAAGAAATAGTATAGAGCTTTTAAATATTGTTCTGTCACAGATTAAGGAACTTAGGAAATTTTGGAAAACTGTATATCAACATTTTCCTAGTTGATTGCCTCCAGGATAATGCTAATTGAGAGGGCAATTCATGAATATTATGATACAGGTCAAGGAATGTTATGCTGGTAACTTGAGCTTAGCTTTCAGCAAATAAAACTATTTACCAGGCAGGATATTATTTTCACACACAGAAATGAAACAGAGGCTAAAACATTAGACAAATGGATTATGACAACAACATTTCACACACTCAGTGGGAAGGATAATCAACTATGTTGTTTAGTTTGAATTGTAAGGGTTACTCAAGGGATTCAGAACTTTATTCCTTGTTAACTTGCTAATTTTGCTTTTGAAGAAAATCTAAAATCACGATTCTTCAGATATTCTCTCTCAAATTAGTCTGATTCATTAGAAGAAACAAATGAATTCAATTCCATGCAGTAATCCTCACGCAGAGACATCATAAATGCAAATAACAGAACATAACAATTAACAAGTCAGAGCTTTTGTGACAATTAACAGAACATAACAATTAACAGAAATTTGAGTATCCAAACATCGAATAACAAAATCATTGCTTATCATGTAATTAAGGATAGATAATTCATTCTTCGCATTATCACAAACTCAAAAACCAAAATTCATGAACAACAAACATAGGGCTCCTAAAGCTAAATGACAATATAAAATAAGGATTATAAAAGCACTAACCTATTTGAGTGGAATAACTCATTCGTGGATCCGATTGTGGGATGTTATTGTGCCAGAAAAATGGACTCTCTGTTTTGCCCTTCCCTTGAAAAAAATACGACACCATAAGGATTGATAATCAAATTCAGTAAATAAAAATTTACTATCTAGCAGAAACTTATCGATTATAGATGTTGTTTCGCCGGAAAAGGAGAAGCTCTATTTTGCCCTTCCCTTGAAGAAGATAAGAAGATGCGGCATGTAAGACTCGATCTTCAATTGTAGTCTTCGGTGAACTCGCTAACACATCAACATCGTGGAGGGAAGGTGAGGATGTACAGTGGGTGGAATCTATATTGAAAAAAGAGGAATTGTAGACGGTAGTGAGAGAAAGTAAGAAAGAAATTATTAAGCCCTAACTTTTGTTTGCCCGGGAAATGAAAATTAGGATACCGCTAATTTGGGGAAATATTTTATAAGAGTCCCAAAATCATTAAGTTTAAAGAGAAAATTTAATTAAGTGTCTCGAGCTAATAGTTTAGAGACACTTAGGGAAATATGACTCAAAATAAGTGTCGCAAAATCTTATTTTTGTTGTAGTGGCTCAATCACCAAAGGCATCTGATCATGGATGGAATAGAGATGTGCGAGTATCCTGAATTTCCAATAGTCATAATTATCAATAGAGAATTCAGAAAGATTGCCCTCGAAGCGTTTAGAACCGGATGCCATGATATGCAGTTTTCAGAAACAAGATCTGTTCAGTAGACCACCAAAAGTTTCTCCTCAGAAACTGTTGGTAAACAAATTCAGTGGTCTTTTGAACCACTGCTCTGATACCACTTGTTGGTCCCAAAATGAGTATAATCAGTGTATGGGGGGATACACTGATGTCAGATTTTTCTGAAAGATTCAAAAAAATGCTCTAACACTCTCAGTCAGGATTCCCTGAATTACTCAGTATGCTGAAGGTCCACAGGGGCAGCAGGGACAGTTCAGTAACGAGTCAGATAAGCTGAGTGTGAGTAAATTGCTCAGAAGCTCAGTAGAGATAACAAACCTACTGACTGCTTGGAAGCAAGTCAGTTGGACTACTTTCTCAGTGAGCTAGAGTACGTGCGGAAAGTGAGCCCTTAGTTTCTACTCGTTTTAGTTTCTGAAAACATTTTCTCTGAACTTGCTTAGTAAACTGGTGGTTAAGGCTGAGTGCACAGTATTAAGATTCAGGATGATTAATTCAGTCCTGAATATAAAAACAATGCAGAATGTTCAGTTTAGTATGATGACAGTTATGATCCTGAACAAAACAGTAAATCAGCACACAAGGGTCTTTTTAACGTGGTTCGGAGATAACCAACTCCTACGTCCACGACCTAATTTAATAGGAAGCTATCCTCAAAACCCTGAGGATAGGTACTTGGTTTTTATGTGCCAAGGGACACGAATAGCCAACTTCCTCTCTTAGGAACTGACCCCTGGGCGTTTTACAAGTCCCAGTCCTTCTAACCAACCAATCTCACACCCAGAGTGGTTTGGTATTCTGGTTTCCAACTAGGATAGCTCTAGCAGTACAAAATAATGCTAAGTATTAGAGATATCTATCTAAGCAAATACAGAGAGAATCCTACTACAACACTAGGGAAATTT
>JAPKLY010004276.1:0-10838 GCA_026898435.1 Prunella vulgaris
AGTATTTTGATTAAATCCCAAAACCCCTGATGAATTTGCCTAAGTATCGTTGTTCAGGTTTGTCTAGTTCAGGATAGTAAGGTTAGGAATTCAGTTTAGGAGGAACACGGTGAAGACTGAAGAATATTGGAGTAAACCCAATTTACTGAAGTCTGATGTACAATCCATCCTGAAGAAGTCAGAGTCAGTCTTGCTGAAGATTGCCTAAACTGAAGCTGAAGAACGAAGATTGATGATTCGTCCTGAAGACAATCCTGAAGTACCATTGGCTGATGTTTCTACTGATTTCACTAAGCATATTCAGGATAGAACTTAGTCAGTGAAGAGTAAGTGTTAACCTATCAGGCTGTGCTGAAAGCACATAAGACCTGACTTAGGCCTTGGTTCAGTTTACCTTAATCATGTAAGTCCAAAGCAAAAAAGTTACACATACTGGGCTGAATAATCTATCAGGCTGTGCTGAATGCACTTAAGACCTGACTTAGGCCTTGGTTCCGTTTACCTGAATCATGTAAGTCCAAAGCAAAAAAGGTTATTTACGCTATGGGACAAGAGACAAAGAGAATGTCAGTAGGACTCCAATGAGACAAACATTCAGACTGAGTTATGTACAAGAGACTCAGAGTATTGAATGTACGAGGAAGGACAAATATCTGAAAGTCAACTAGCCGTTAGAACAGAGAGCCAATGATATTTCGACATGTGTGTATGGAGTCTGCGCAGCATTTAATGCGGCATTTAATGCGTCTCAGAGTTGCAGGCGGTGGGACAAACTTGCGAGAATAAGCATGGTGATTAGGTCAAACAGTACTTCTAGCCTGCAACCACCCTAAAAAGGAAAGATTTGATTTGATCTCCTCCAACGGATCTATTTTGAATCT
The DNA here is from genome assembly GCA_026898435.1 of Prunella vulgaris. NCBI lineage: Eukaryota > Viridiplantae > Streptophyta > Magnoliopsida > Lamiales > Lamiaceae > Prunella > Prunella vulgaris. Next base: position 882 of record JAPKLY010004276.1, read on the forward strand.
TGCCTATAAATATGGAGAGCCTTGCACCCATTCAAGGCTAACAGGAAATTTCCAAGCGAAAGCTCTCAAGAATCCAAGCACTCAAAGCATACTATTAGCAACACTCTGTAATTAAATTTTCCTAGTGTTATGGGACACAGGAGTGATCTTGTTGAAGAACACTCAGGATCTTACCAACATTACTCACTCTCACCTATTCTCAGAGTTAAAGGCTCTGGAATTCGACCTCGATAAGAGGAAGAAAAAGGGTGTTGTCAGTGAGGAAGTTAGTGAGGAGAAGACTCCTGAAAAGGAAAAGAGCGTGGCTCTTAAAGCTACTCCTGAGCCTGAGGCTGGATCTGGTTCTAAGTCTATGAAGGACATGAACAAAGATGAGCTGGCCTTGGAATACAGGCTGATGGCGCGGCGTTTTGAGAAACTGAACTCTCAATTCGGAAGGTATAAGAAATTTTATACTGATAGCCGTGATAGCAGGTACTCCAGCCCCAGGAGATAAGCCCAGAAGATCCAGCTCCAAACCTGAACGATCATCAGGGAGCAGGAGGGAGTCATCAGATAAAAGGTACACTGACAAGAAGTTTGCTTCTGATGTAGATCAGTGCTACCACTGCAAGAAGACCGGACACTATCAGTATGATTGTCCGGAGCTCAGTGCTCATGAGCGTGAGGATCGGAGAGCCAAGAGAGAGCTCAGGGCATCACATCGGAGAGCCTTGCTTGCTGAGGATTTCTCAGATTCAGACGGCCCAGGACACCAATCCCCTGAACTCTTCTCCGATGAGGAGTATGATGACATCTGCCTGATGGCAAATGATGAGGTATGTTCTTCTGCCACTTCTCCTGATCACGCACATGAGCTTAGCTCAGACTCAGCAGGAGAACTCGACCTTCAGCTCGCTCTAGAGCAATTGATGGTTGACTTCTCAAGGCTGCAGGAGACTCATACCCACACAGTGGATGTGAATGCACAACTGAGTGGGGAGAACGATCGGTTAACTGAGTCTCTCAGAGTAAGAGATACTGAGGAAGCTCTCAGATTAGTACATCTCCAGGAAGAGCTGCTTCATGCTCGGAACAAGCATGATGAAGCTCCACTGGAGGTAGAAAGACTGAAGGGTGTAATCAGCTCGCTGATTGAGACTCGTGATACTGATATGTTCCTCACTCAGGAACAGCTAATGATTGAGCGAATTGCTCTAAGAGTAATGTTCAAAACTGAGTGGCAAGCTTCCCTTTGTGCTGAGCAAACTGCTTGGGATCTTGAGCTGATCTCAAAAGAGAAAGCTCATGAAGAGTTGGTGCTTCAGTACACCACTGAAATTGAGGCCCTGAAAGAAACAAATGGGCATCTTGAGGTTAAGCTGAAGAAGTTATACACATCTACCCAAGTGGTTGATGAGTTAACAAGTTTCTCTCAGCTGACCGATGGTGCTAAAGCTGGGTTAGGCTATGATGCCTCAAAAGACCCATAGGGCAAGAAGAAGAGAGGTGCTTCAGGGAGCAACTCTCAGAAGAAGTTTGTCCCTGCCCAAACTGACGACAAGAGCCCAAGTGTTGCTCATCAGGATAAAGGCAAAGGGAAGGAGAAAATTCCTGTTGAACCTGTCAGGCAAAGGACTGAGGAACCAAGGCCAAAACCTAAGGGAAAGGCCAAGGCTTCTCATCCTGAGTCGAGAAAGACAGACCAAGGAAACTCCAAGGCTCAGCCTAGGAATCCTCAAGCTGGGAAGAACTCTGCTCCTAGCACTTCTCAGGCCCAGCCTGGAATGCTCAGGGTGGAAGGAAATCCAGTCAGAGGAAACCTAAGGCAAGGCCAAGGACTACTGAGGTCCAGACTCCTCGGACAGGGCACAGAGCCCATCAGGAGCGTCCCAATCCTCAAAGGAGAAGGACAAACCATGTGGCCTCTGAAAGGCAACGGAGACCTGACTCCAATAACACTCAGACCAGAGCTGCTCCTTCTCAGGACAGACCCCAACCCAATGCACCCAGGCCAAAGAGGAACAGGAGGCCCGCCCCCAGGAACCAATTCAGGGCTCCGGAACCTCAGGCTGACACCCATACACCCTCAACTTCCCAGGCACAAAGGAAGAAGACTGTGTATGTTGATGTTTCTAGGAGACAGGTTTACACTTCTGATGCTATCAGAATTGTAAAACAAATCTGGATCCCGAAGGGTATGGCTGACTCCGTAGGACCCAATACGAGATGGGTACCTGAGGCCTGATTCTTTTCAGGTCGCTGCGGGCTACAAGAAGAAGAAGGAGGATCTGATGGACTGGTACTTGGACTCAGGGTGTTCCAGGCACATGACCGGATTTCGTGATCTCCTTTAGGATTATGTAGCTCAAGAAGGCCCGCAGGTAACCTTTGGTGATAACTCTAAGGGTTTCACCAGGGCATTCGGAACCCTTGTTATTGGCTCTGTCCGTGTACTGAATGTATCATATGTTGAGGGACTGAGACATAACTTACTCTCGGTCAGTCAGTTTTGTGACCAAGGATATAGTGTAGAATTTACATCTAACATGTGTCTTGTGAAGGACAAATCTACACTACAGGTTCTGATTACAGGTATCAGGAGAGGCAATGTATATTTTGCTGACTTCAAGAGCAGTCCTCCTGAAACTTGTTTGGTCGCTAAGAGCTCCTCAGAGCTCAGTTGGCTTTGGCATAAACGCCTGAGTCACTTATACTTCAAGATTATTAACAAAATTTCTAGACTTTCTCATATAGATGGTCTACCAAATGAAGTTTTTAGCAAAGACCACGTGTGCGGAGCATGTCAGGAAGGCAAGCAAACCAAAGCTTCATTCAAAGAGAAAGAAGCCTTCTCAACTGACAGAGTGCTTCAGCTCCTGCACATGGATCTCTTTGGTCCAGTTACTCCTGTCAGCATAAATGGTAGGAAATATACCCTTGTTTTTGTTGATGATTATTCCAGGTATACATGGGTTATTTTCTTGCTGAACAAGAAGGAGACTCAGGTCAAGCTTCAGGAGCTACTCAAGCAATTGAGTACTGAACAGGGTCAGAGCATAGTCAGGATCCGATCAGATCGAGGAACAGAGTTTATAAACTCTATTATAACTGACTTTTGTACTAACCATGGTATAGCTCATGCGACTTCTGCAGTTAGGACCCCTCAACAGAATGGGGTAGCTAAAAAAAGGAACCGAACCCTGAAGGAAGCTGCCAGGACCATGCTGGCTGAGTCAGGACTGCCCAAGAAGTACTAGGCTGAAGCAATCAACACTGATTGCTACACTCAGAACCGATCTATGCTGAACAAACAACATGCTCAGACACCTTATGAAACTTGGAACAAGAGGAAGCCTCGCATCTCTTATTTCCATATTTTTAGGTGTAAGTGTTTCATCCTGAACAATGGGAAAGACCAGCTGAAAGCCTTTGATCGCAAAACTGATGAGGGAGTTTTCTTAGGATACTCCTCAATCAGTAAAGCTTTCAGGGTGTACAATTGTCAGACTCTTTTGTGGAGGAAACACCTCATGTTGTGTTTGATGAGTCTGCATCAGTGCATAGGAAACAGGTTCCGTGTTCTGACACTGAGGGGGTTACCAAGAGAGTAACAAGACTGAGTCTGAAAAATCCTGAATTCAAGATCAAACTTGTCAGTGCTCCAAAAGGATGGGATTATGATGATGAAGATCAGGATGGACCTCAGGCCAACCCTCAGCAAGCCCCTGCCTCAGAGAATGTTGAGTCTCAGACGGAGGGACAGACTCAACCTGAGGTACGTACTGTCGGTGATGATGGTTCTGCACCTGAGACAGTTACTGAGTCCAACTCTGTAGGGGAAACAATGTCTCTGATATTGGCCAACCCTCAATAAATGACTCAGTATCCCCTGTTCTTGCTCGTTCCGCTTCTTTGCCTATTATTGTAGAGACTAATGTTTCAGGATCAGGCTAGGGAACGTCAGCAACTCCCAGTGCTCCCGTCAGTAGGAGGCGATGGCTAGATGATCACTCATTGGCTGATATCATTGGTGATATCAATGAGGGGGTCAGGATGAGGTTGTCCTTTGGCGAGAGTGCTATGTTTTGCTGTTTCCTGAGTGATCAGGAGCGTAAGAATATAGAAGAAGCTCTTACTGACCCCAACTGGATCCTAGCCATGCAGGATGAGCTCAATCAGTTTGAGCGGAATCAGGTTTGGGAGGTAGTTGAGAGACCTAGGCGTCAACATGTTATTGGCACTAAGTGAGTCTTTAAGAACAAGAGGGATGAGAAGAATGTTGTTGTCAGAAATAAGGCCAGACTAGTAGCAAAGGGTTACTCTCAGGCCGAAGGAATATACTATGATGAGACCTTTGCTCTAGTCGCAAGGTTGGAAGCAATCAGGTTGTTTCTGGCATATGCAACATTCAAGAAATTCAAAGTGTATCAGATGGATTTAAAGAGTGTCTTTCTGAATGGTGTACTGAACGAGGAGGTCTATGTTGAGCAACCTCTTGGGTTCGAAGTTGGTGACAAGGTATATCACCTGAAGAAAGCTCTTTATGGCCTGAAGCAAGCTCCGAGAGCTTGGTATGATACACTATCCCAAATCCTGATAGACCACGGGTTCGTGAAAGGAACAGTGGACAGGACCCTCTTCCGGATATCCGAAGGGGAGGACATTCTCTTGGTTCAGATTTATGTGGATGACATAATTTTTGGATCTCCTAATCTGAAGCTTTGTGAGAAATTCTCCAAGCTGATGACTGGGAAATTTGAGATGTCAATGATGGGAGAAATGAATTTCTTTCTGGGTCTCCAAGTCAGGCAAACTGACTCCGGAATCTTCATAAATCAGTCCAAGTATGCGAGGGACTTGATTTAGAAATTCGGAGTTTAGTCCAGCAAAGTCTCACGTATTCCTATGAACACAAAAGAGAAGCTGGATCCTGACAAAGAAGGAGTCTCAGTAAATCAGACTGAATACAGAGCACTGATAGGATCTTTATTGTACCTGACTGCTAGTCGTCCTGACATCACTTATGCAGTCGGAGTGTGTGCAAGGTATCAGTCTGATCCAAAGAAGAGTCATCTAGAGAGTGCCAAAAAGATACTGAAATACCTGAGAGGTACAGTCAATTTAGGACTTTGGTATCCCTCTGATGACAACCTAGAACTGACTGGCTATTCAGATGCAGATTATGGAGGCTGTAGGCTTGATAGGAAATCAACTACAAGCACATGTCAGTTTCTAGGGAGTAAACTGATCTCTTGGTTTTCAAAGAAGCAAACCAGTGTTGCAACGTCTACTACTGAGGCTGAGTATATGGCGGTAGGCAGTTGTTGTTCTCAGATTCTCTGGCTGAAACAGCAACTGAGAGACTACCAAATTGAGGCCACTGAAGTCCCAATTTATTGTGACAATAATAGTGCCATTGCCATATCCCAAAACCCAGTCTTACACACAAGGTGTAAGCATGTAGACATCATGCATCACTTTATCAGAGATCATGTTGAGAAGAAGGACATCAGGATGGAGAGAGTTCCTACTGATAAACAGAGAACTGACATCCTGACTAAGGCTTTGCCTGAAACCAGGTTTGTTGAGTTATCAGTAGAGTTAGGACTCCTTGACCCAGGCTTAGGAGATTCAATCTGAATCTCTATTCAGAATGCACAAGGTCAGGAGGAATGACTAAGTAGGACTCAGGATGAAGGAATATCAGAGAGAATGTGAATGGTTGTAGGGGGAATATTCAGTATAAAAGGGATGATCAGTACAGACTGATTAAGATTCAGGACACTAAATTCAGGGCTTGTCACCCTGATAGGTCAAATGTGGTATCAGTCAGAATACAAATCTGACTGACTGGTATGTTTCCTGATTTTCTTTCAGTCATCGTATCTTGCGTGTATCATTCTTGATACTGTTTGCCGTATTGTCAAATCAATTTATTTTGTCACTTAATCCCAGCCATTCATTTAATATTCAGTTATTATTTAATGAAAATTATTTGAATTAAATACGGATATGCTCTGACGCGCATTTAATGCATAGAGGGCGGGAACAGTTTTCGATAAAGTTTTGACTCATTACTGTTGAGAACCGAAGAGTCTTCATGCATCTTGTGTTTTTAATCTTAACCATTGAATCTCATAAGTCATAATTTTTCTGAGCCATCCGATTAAAACTGGATTTTAGTATAAATAAGGGAAGTTTTTGTTATTGCAACCTTTATGAACTCAAATCTTTTCTTACTATATTTCTCTCTGCAAACCGATTTTCTTCATATCTTCATATTAAATTCATGGCTTCTCCTTCTGTGGACTCATTCTTTGGGAACCTTTTTCATCTCAGAAATGAAATCCATTGGGAACTATTTGGAGATTTTACCTCTAACCATCCTGACATCCTGCCTGTAAAGGATCTTTTTGACAATGCAGGACTTCTGCAATTTATCACCACAAGACCCCAGAGACTCCATCCCCGTCTTGTTGCTGCCTTCTATCTCAAGATAGCACAGAACAAGGATTCCCAAGAGTGGGAGATGTGCATTCCCCTAACTTCGTGTGCGAAGGGGAAGGATGGTGAGGAAGAGATGACCAGGAGGTGGGTCACTCTAAATATCAGGGAGAACATTAAGGAGGTTTTTAATCTTCCCAATTCTGGACGAAGCCCTTTAGATTATGGGTTTGGGACTGAGAAGGATTATCTCCAGTCCCTCTGCGATGGTGATGTGGTCCTGAAGTCGGGCCTGAACAAATCGGTGCTGAGGACTGAGAATCGTCACTTCTTTGACCTGACTAGTCAGGGAGTGATGGGGATTGCAGGAGGGCTGGAGCAGATTTCCCGGCCAAAATTATATACAATGATGGCGATCTCTGATGCCTCAGAGCACAATTTTAACTGGGAGGATTAATTCCTCCAATTGCTGGTAGCTGAGACCAATAAAATCAAGTACTCGCCGGAGGGTCAGGCGACATTCGAGGCCAAAATGCACTTTGGCACCGAGATTTCTCTGATCTTGGAGACCCTGAATCTCGGTGATGTGGATCAAGCCCAATCACTCGAGATTCCAGCGAAGATAGATCTCTTCAGAGCTTACTCCAGTGATGCTGGCACCAAGAGAAGACCGAGTGTTGAGTTCTGACTTCTCCAAGAAGATCTACTGCAACATGCATATCAGTGGCCATTTCATTCAGGTCTTTGTCCAGCCATTTCCTTTTCTTGCTCAGAGCTTCAGAATTTGAATCAACCCTACTTGCCTTTCGCTCAACGAGATTTATTCTTCTGTGACAATTAGCAAGTGCTCGTGAGGAATTTTCAGTGAACATAGCTGCTGGGGTGATCCAGTTCCCTCTGACTCGGATAAGACCTGTTCGACCCTCTCCTAAAGCCTCCGTAGTCCTGGGTCCAAGGGGTGCATCATCGGCCGATGCACTGACTCCTTCAGTGCCACCTTGCTGAATGTTTTCAGCAATCACAACCTCTTCCTTCTCCTTTTCCTTCTCCTCCTCAACTCTTTCAAGTGATCTGAACTACTGTCCGAGTCAGGTCTTATGTGTCTTCAGCACAGCCTGATAGATTATTCAGCCCTGTATGTGTAACCTTTCTGCTTTGGACTTATATGGTTCAGATAAACTGAACCAAGGCCTAAGTCAGGTCTTAAGTGCATTCAGCACAGCCTGATAGCTTACACTTACTCTTCACTGACTAAGAACGGTCCTGAGTATGCTTAGTGAACTCAGTAGAAACATCAGTCAATGGTACTTCAGGATTGACTTCAGGACGGATCTTCAGGCTTCAATCTTCAGCTTCAGATCAGGCAATCTTCAGTAAGACTGACTGATTCCTTCAGGATGAATTACACTTCAGACTTCAGTAAATTGGGTCGACTCCAATATTCTTCAGTCTTCAGCGAGTGACTCCTGTACTGAATTCCTAACCTAACTATCCTGAATTATTTCAACCTGAACAACTATACTTAGGCAGATTCATCAGGGGTTTTGGGATCTAATCAAAATACTCAGATTGTCCCAACAATTTCCCCCTTTTTGATGATCCCAAAACCCTTAAGCAAATTCCTATTCATCTATACAATCAACTGGCTTAGTCAGTGAGAACAACTCAGTACCACCTGACAACTAGGTACTTAGTCTATAAGATGAAAACAAGGAATGGGTTAGTACAGTTCTTGATAAGGATTCAGAAAAGTAAATTCAGGAGTCAACAAGAAGTAGTACTCAGGAAAAATAAAATAACTTCATTGATTGATATAGAATTACAGTTATCCTGAAGCTATTACAAATTCCTGAACAACTAGCTCCTGATCTAGTCTTCATCCTTATTCCATACAGCTTGTGGAATATCATACATCTCCAAGACTCGGTTCAGGACCAACTTCATCCTGTTCCGATCACCAACAGCCCCGGCAGCGCATCCTACTCTGACGACTTCTTCTGATATTGCTTTCCGGTCCAGTTGTTTGGAGTTCCTGAAGAGTGGAGGTGGGTACTTGATGAATTTCGGAGGAGCGATCTCTACACCTTCAGTGTCAGCATGTCTGATTATTTCAGCCCAGAGATCAGGGTGCTCCTGTGCCATCCAGTGATGGAGTATGATGCCTTTTTCTTCAGTTAGATCGTCCCATAACCCCACCACGTAGAATAGGTAGGCCCACCTATTCCGGATCGGAATCCATACCTCCAACATCTCTATAGGAATGAAGTCTTCCACAAACTGAAGTGGAGGAGGGCCTTGTTCTGGATTAACCACCATTTTCCTCTGAGTCTTCATCCGAGATCCAGAAGTCATAGACTTTTTCTTCTGAACCTGCGAAGTCAGATACTCATTGGACTCTTTCAAGCGCTGGATCTGACTGAGGAGCGAAATCTCCTTCATCTTTGCTATCTTTTCAGCTTCAGTCATCACCATTTTCTTCTGAGTGGTCAACCCAGTTTGCATTTGTTCCTCCATCTCTTTGTACAAAGGTTCCAAAGCAGGATCCTCAGAGGGCCTTAATCTCTTCGGATCTGAACCTTCAGCAGCTTCGATGGCAGCGACGGACCTTGTCCTCTTTCTTTCCGCCGCTATCAGTTCAAGGGGAAAGATTTTCTTCTTTGCTTTACCAGTAGTGGCAATTTGCTTCTTCCCTTCTTCCCCCTTTTTGGCATCATCGTCATTTATTCGTTTGACAACTTCATTCACTGACTCCGCTAATAATGTGAACTGACTGTCCATCTCAGTCTGGTTGCCCTGCAATTGCCCAATCTGCATGGCCATCCCTCTCAGGCCAACACTTAGCTTGTCGACGACTGAATTGTGCTCAGCTTTTAGCCGTCCTACAAAGCTCATCATCCGATTGTTCAGGGCAGTAGCAATTGCATCCTTGTTGAGTTCTGACTTCTCCAAGAAGATCTATTGCAGCATGCATATCAGTGGCCATTTCATTCAGGTCTTTGTCCAGCCTTTTCATTTTCTTGCTCAGAGCTTCAGAATTTGAATCAACCCTACTTGCCTTTCGCTCAATGAGATTTATTCTTCTGTGAAAATTAGCAAGTGCTCGTGAGGAATTTTCAGTGAACATAGCTGCTGGGGTGATCCAGTTTCCTCTGACTCGAATAAGACCTATTCGACCCTCTCTTGAAGCCTCCGCAGTCCCGGGTCCAAGGGGTGCATCATCTGCCGGTGAACTGACTCCTTCAGTACCACCTTGCTGAATGTTTTCAGCAATCACAACCTCTTCCTTCTCCTTTTCCTTCTCCTCCTCAACTCTTTCAGGTGATCTGAACTACTGTCCAAGTCAGGTCTTATGTGTCTTCAGCACAGCCTGATAGATTATTCAGCCCAGTATGTGTAACCTTTCTGCTTTGGACTTATATGGTTCAGATAAACTGAACCAAGGCCTAAGTAAGGTCTTAAGTGCATCCAGCACAGCCTGATAGCTTACACTTACTCTTCACTGACTAAGATCTGTCCTGAGTATGCTTAGTG
>JAPKLY010004277.1:0-15210 GCA_026898435.1 Prunella vulgaris
AAATAATGACCGGGAGCCATATGATTGTAATATGGGTTAAGATGGATAGTGCAACATTAATCCTATAGTGGAGTGAGATTAATGTTGATGGGTTGAATGACATTGGGCTCAATGTTAGAATTCAAGGCCCATTAGGAGGTCCAATCTTAATTCTCCTAAAGGTCCTCAAGTAGCCCAATTAAATGTCCAACAATGAATAAGGTGATTAAAATAAAAGAAATAATTTTGGGGCCCAAATAATCATTAATTTTTGAAAAATATATATAATAAATTAGTGAGAGATTTTATGAAAAATAGATATGTATCTTGGATACAAGAATATCTAATAAAATCAAGATCACATGGAATTATATATATATTGTAATTTTTCAAAAATAATGAAGAAAGAAATCTCAAGAATTGAATATTTAGTATTCAAGATTATCAAGATTAGAATATTTGATATTCATGATAATCAAGATTTGAAATATTAGATATTCAAGATCTTGTATTCTCATTATAAATATGAGATGATACAAGACTTCATAATAATTATTATGAGGAGGTAATTTTTGAAAATTACCAGTAGTCTTGGGCAACAAATATTTTTCTTTCCTTGTGTTGTGATTGTTCGTGTGGCCTCCCACCGGGTGTATGAACAAGGACGAGGGAATACTTGAGAAGGCTTTTGGGTTGTCAAATTGAGGGTCTCAAGAAGGACCCCTTCAAGTCCATTGTTGACACTATCTGCCTATAGAGGATCTCAAAGGACGCCTTTGATCTCAACAGTCTTGCGAAAGCAGCTCAACCAAATACGCCCCTTGTCTCAGAAAGTGCCTTTCACCAAGGAAACAAAGGACGCCTTTTGTCTCAGAAACTGACTTTTCATCAAAAGGTATAATTCACTAAATCCCTTAGTTCCGCATGTTTAGGGCTTTACGTGATATTATTTGATCATATGTTTTGCATGCAAAGCCTCTTGTTGGGTATACAATTATTTGATTTAATTATGTTTAAATCATGATATTAATTGTGGGCTTAAATTTGTATTTAGCGTAAATCCCGAATAGATCCGCATTTAATTACCCAACAACTGGTATCAGAGCCGGTTTTGGGCTCTATACGTTAAATTGAAATTTAAGTGTTTAATATTAAATTTGAAAATTGGATAGTAGAATAGCTAGATCTTTTTTGCAGGTATCCAATTGTCATGGTGTTTAATATTTTTTTTATGCATGCATGTATGATGATGCGGTTTTAAAATCAGATTCGTTCGGATCATTTTTCCCGTGAGAAAATCCACGGGTAGACTAGGATGTTTTTATGTAATAGACTAGTCTTGAGGATAGGTTTATTTATTTAATTTTATAAATAAATTGTAACCGATATCGAAGATGAAGAACGGAGATTTTAAGGCCCGGAGATAAAGTTGGTGAAATTTTGTTGTGGTCGAGTGGGAGCTTAATCGAGACGGACGATAAAGCTTGAAGACAAACGGTGATTACGATATCTCGTAGTCAAAACGAGAAATTAAACCATGACAATTGGATATAACGTGCCAATTTGTTTAATTTGTTTTGATGCATGCTTTATTTATTTAATTTGATTAAATATTTGATTGCATGAATATCGTGATGAAAAATCTCAACTCTGAAAATTACTAAGTATGTTTTAAATATAATTCGGTATTTTATTCTAGATAATAAAATTGAATTATTTGACCTCCATGATTTATTTGTTTGTGAAGTCTTTTGGCTATGCATTGGCAAGCGCCTCTCTCCCTATTGGATAGGCCAAAAGATAAGTTCACATGAACAAATTCCAAAAAGGATGATTGTGGATTATTATTAGTGGCGGTATTGACCCTCCCATCGAGTGACTTGCTCAAAACGAAGTGATAATCCTGTATTTAATCATGGTTAATACTTAGGTTTAAAATTGACATTTTATTACTCCCCATCGAAGTCCCTACCGATTTTATATGGTCAAGTGGGAGCCGACTATTAATTTTTTAAATTAAAAGTTCGTAACTGTTCTTGTCTGTAACTTGCTTAAATGTGTTTGCATAAACATCCACACTCATTGTGGCTTATGTGAACTGTTTTAAGATGTCGGTCGATTTATGCTATGTATTTTTTTTAGATTTTATACAAAGCATAATCGAAATTTTGTGATAATCTTTGCGAATCGATGTATGTATTGATGCAATGTATGTTTTATTTCAGTTCAGCATGTCGTCTCCTTTTAATCCAATGTTTACGATACTTAAAGATAACAAATTGGAAGGTGAAAACTATGTTGATTGGAAACGTAACTTATTTATTGTCCTAACCGCACAACAACACAAATGGGTTCTTGACACACCAAAGCCCCCTACGCCTACGGATGATGCGGATGTTGCCTAAAGGGAATATCATAGGGAGTGGATGAAATCCGATGAAATGGCTAGGTGTACCATCTTGGCTTCAATGTCAGATGTGTTGCAACACCAACACCAAGACATGGAATCCGCTTCTGATATGATGCTAAACCTTAAGGAGATGTCCCCTCATCAGAATCGTACGGCTAGGCAAATCACCATGCGAGATATGTTGTCGCTAAAAATGGTGGAGAGAACGCCCGTAAGGGATCACGTTCTCAAGATGATGGGCTACTTCAATAAGTTATAGGTACTTGGAGCGGAATATGATGTGGAAACGCAAGTTGATTTCGTTCTCCATTCTCTACCGAAAAGCTTTCAGCAGTTCTAGTTGAACTATATGATGAATAATCAAGAGTTCACGTTAGCACAACTCTTGCAAGCTTTGGTGTAGGCGGAGACACTCATGGGACACCAAACTCAAGTCTTGGTGGTAAGCGGTCCGACTTCTTCCACACCGAAAGGTGGGAAGAAGAAAAAGAAGACCAAAGGCCCGAACCAAGCTAAGAGTAAGGTGACAAATGAGGGAGGGGTCAAGAAAGCTACCAAAGGGAAGTGTTTCAACTGCGGTGAGAAAGGACATTGGAGGACGGCCTGTCCCAAGTCAAAGAAGGCCGGGAAGAAAGGTAATTCTCATGCACTTGTTGTTGAAACTTGTTTAGAGGCGTATGCTTCCCATTCGTGGGTAGTGGATACGGGAGCCACTGATCATGTATGTTTCACTTTACAGGGGTTTCGGAAAACCTGGTAACTTAGTGCGAATGAGATCCTCATCACATTGGGCGATGCTACGAGGGTAGCGGCTGTCGCAGTGGGAGACGTGCACCTATTTTTTGAAGATAGAGTTTTAGTATTAAAGGATGTTCTTTATGTTCCCAGTTTTAGGAAGAATTTAATTTCGGTTTCTAAATTGTACGTTGATGGATACTCAGTTTCTTTTTAATAATATGGTTGTTATTTTTTGAAACGATGAGTTCATCTGTTCGGGAACATTAGTGAATAATCTTTATACTATTAAAAGTACACACTACACGCAAAATGCTTCTTATAACACATCGACTATTTCTAAGAAAAGAAAATTTTCTTCAACCGTGAACGAAACACTTCTATGACATCTAAGACTTGGTCATATTAATCTAAAGAGAATTCAAAGGTTGGTGGCGGGTGGCTCGTTGGAGTCTCTCCATGTTGAGCCGTTTCCAACATGTGAATCTTGTTTAGAGGGGAAAATGACCAAGAGGGCCTTCGGGGCCAAGGGGAATAGAGCTAGTGAAGAGTTAGAAATCGTTCACACTGACGTATGTGGGCCAATGTCGGTTCAAGCTAGGGGAGGTTTTGAGTATTTCGTAACTTTTACGGATTATTACTCAAGATATGGGTACGTTTACCTTACGTGGCACAAATCGGAAGCCTTTGATAAATTCAAAGAGTTCAAAGCCGAGGCCGAGAAACATAGGGGAAAGAGTATCAAGTTCCTACGATCGGATCGTGGGGCCGAATACCTCAGCAATGAATTTTTGACCTACTTGTCAAGTGAATGGATTGTATCCCAATTGACCGCACCCAGTACCCCTCAACAAAATGGGGTTGCAGAACGAAGAAATAGAACTCTTTTAGAAATGATCAGATCCATGATGAGTTATTCGGAGTTACCCAAGTCGTTTTGGGGCTATGCCTTGGAAACAACAGCTCACATTCTAAACTTGGTGCCATCCAAATCGGTTCCTAAAACTCCCACAGAATTGTGGACCGGGCGTAAGCCTAGTTTGAGACACATAAGGATTTGGGGGTGTCCGGCATACGGGTTGGACAAGCAAAGAAAAGGTTGAGATGTCCACTTCCCTTCCGATTTCACCATTGTCTACAACCATCCTCACAGCACCCATTCAGAAGAAAATACAATTTCCGTCCTTGGTACTGTATGAAGGTGAATCAGACCCCAAGGTGCACGTATCCAAATATGCTGATTATATGATCTCTATGGGAGCATCGGATGCGACTCAATGCAGGAATTTCCCCTTGACCTTGGGGGACCGTGCCCACAGATGGTTTTCAGTGTTGGCACCCAGATCTATCCAGTCATTTGGTCAGTTGACCAGAGAATTCCTAACCCATTTCTCAGGATTTGGAACGTACTTAACGTAAAAACACCGATTGGCCAATATATCACAAGGAGCGGAAGAGACAGATCAACAATACCTTGAACGCTTCGACAAGATCCTTTTGGAAGGTGAGTCGGTTAGCGATGATACTAAGGTTGTTGCAGTCATGGCAGGACTACGTAAAGGAACGGACCTGTGGAAAGAAATGCATCTATCCTGTCCTAGTACATACGCCGAGTTCCACCATAAAGTCGGTATCTATGTGGCAATGTAAGAAGCAATGGCAAAACAGTTGGGAACGGAAGTCGATGACAAGAAGAGGGGTAAGAAACCTAGTGGCAGTGGTTACAAGGCTCCTAAGAACCTCAAGTCATTCGAAGATGCAACTGAATATAAAGAAAAACTCAACAAGGTGTTGACTACCACAATCGACCATGTGTTCATGGCAGTAAAAGACCAAGACATGCTTGCAGCTCCTCGAAGGATCAGACAAGATAGAAGCAAGCTGAACTCAAATAAATTTTGTGCTTATCATCAGAGTATCGGACACTTCACCAGCGAGTGTCGTGATCTCTTGAAACAATTGTGGAAGTTTTATGAAGACGGAAAGCTTGTGGAATTTGTAAAGAAAGCTCTGGGAAAAAGACAACGGTTGCCGAGACAAGGGGGTTCGGATGATGAGGATAGTGATGAGACGGAGAGGGCACCGAATAGGCAAGTGCGAAGAGGTCCACCAGCGATGCCAACACATCAGGAGCCTAACCGTAAGATTCTCATACTCGAGGAAATTGGCTCGGTGGGAGGAATGGTGGATGGCTGCCCAGCATCGAAAAGGTAAAAGAAGGTGGAAATACGGGCGGTCAATAAAGTACAAGAAATGGGGTCCGGGTCAAAGGTACCGGCAAAACTAACTGCAGATTTGGTGTTCTCGCAGTCAGACCTTGAAGGAATCCTGACACCACACAATGACTCTCTTGTTATCAGAGCAAATATCATGAGTACATCGACTGTTAGTAGATACTGGAGCTTACACGAACATTCTGTTCAAGAATACGCTAGATCAGTTAGGAGATTACGAATCCTATATAGAGGATTGTAATCATAAAATAGTGGGATTCGGAGAGGCTGTGACCATCCCACTAGGTGTAATTCGCCTATCGTTAGAACTTGTAGCACTTGAGGACCCGGAAAGGATGATAACTAGGTTGTTAGATTTTCTAGTCGTAGATCAACCATCTACCTATAACGGGTTCCTCGGCCGCCCTTTTATTTCAGAATTTAAAGCTGCATGTTCAACGTACTACTACTGTATCAAATTTCCAACTTTGAAAGGTGCAGGTACAGTCAAAGGGGATCAAAAGAAGGTGCGAGAATGTTTGCTAACTCTTAAAAAGCCTGTCACTCAGGTGTTGGTTTATGAAGATGTAGCACCACAATATTCCCCGGATGAGCCTAACGTCTTAGATGCTATCTCCATTGATACCGAGATGATGGAAGTTGATCAAACGCCAGAGGAGATGGAGGTAGACGATACACCCCTACAAGGTCAACAGACCGGGGGGCAAGTGGAAGAACACACGGAAGTTCAAGACGATGTACCAGCAACCATTGTCGAGGCAAGCAATGAGGAGGTGGAGATAACACCCGAAAGCCGGATGAACGCGCCAGAAGATATCGAGCCCCGGATGGGTTACGAGCCTGCCTCAATGGAGATGGACATGCATCTTGAAGGACTCATTGAAGACCCGCGATGGAAAGATAAAAAAAGACGTGCCACTGCAGTCGAAGACTTAAGGTCCATACATGTAGATCCCAATAAAAAGGACTTGGAACTTTTTATTGGAGCGGAGTTGGAAGAGCCTTATAGAAGTAGAATGGAAGAGTTCCTTCGGGCCAATCTCGATGTGTTCGCTTGGTCACACGAGGACATGACGGGTATACCGATGGAACATGCATGTCACCGTCTAAACATTGACCCCACGAAGAAGCCCGTCCGCCAGAAGAGAAGGAAGTATGGGCCAGATAAGTATGAAGCATTAACCGGTGAAGTGAAGAAGCTATTAGATAATAAGCTTATAAAGAAAGCGCTATGTCCTCAATGGGTGGCAAATCCCGTCCTGGTCAAGAAGCCAAATGGAACGTGGAGGCTCTGTATAGACTTTACAGACCTCAACGCTGCATGTCCAAAGGATAACTTCCCCTTGCCTCACATCGACCAGCTGGTGGACAATACCGCGGGACATGAACTAATGACGTTTATAGATGCCTTTGCAGGTTACCATCAGATTGCCATGCATCCTGACGACCAAGAACATACAGCCTTCTACACAAATAAAAATTTGTTATGTTGGAAAAGGATGCCCTTTGGGTTAATCAATGCCGACGCCACATATCAAAGGCTAGTCAACAAGATGTTCGACCAACACCTTGGTGACACAATGGAGGTCTACGTTGATGACATTGTGGTGAAGAGCCTTAGAAAGGAAGACCATTTGGAACACCTCAAGCAAGCATTCGACATCATGAGAACATACAACATGAAGCTCAATCCAAAGAAAAGCAGCTTTGGGGTGCAGTCTGGAAAATTTTTGGGGCATCTAGTGAGCCAGTGAGGGATAGAAGTAAATCCCACACAAGTCAAGTGCATCCTAGAGATGGGACCACCGAAAGATGTGCCAGTTGTTCAAAGACTTACAGAATGTCTCGCGGCGTTGAACAGTTTCATATCCAGGTCAGGAGACAAGAATAGACCATTCTTCGAGTCTATTAAAGGTAAAGGCATATGTAGAAGGACTGGGAAGACTAACTACGTCTGGACCGATGCTTGCCAAAAGGCGTTTGAAGATATAAAAAGTTATCTCAGCAATCCCCAGATCCTGTCGAAGCTTGTCCCAGGAGAAAAATTATATTTGTACCTGGCAGCATCGGAGGTGGCCATAAGTTCAGCCTTGGTACGAGCGGAGGGCAAGACACACTTGCCAATATACTATGTCAGCCAGGTGCTACATGAGGCGGAGCTACGATATTCCCCAATGGAAAAGTTGGCATACGCATTGGTGATGAGCGTACGGAAGCTCCGACCTTACTTCTTCGACCACCAAGTGGAAGTCTTAACAACGTTCCCCTTGAGACAAATCTTACATAGACCCGACACTACCGGACGATTACTAAAGTGGTCACTAGAGGTCAGCTAATATGGTATAACCTACACTCCCCGAACAGCAATCAAAGGGTAGGCTCTAGCAGACTTCATAGTGGAGCTAACCTACCCTTAAGATCCGACGAGGGGACGTATATACCCATGGCACCTCTACGTAGATGGCTCAGCAACAAGTTCTGCGGCCGGTGCGGGTGTGGTCCTGGTGAGTCCCGACAAACAAGTATTCACCTCAGCAATAAGGTTCGACTTCCTAGCAACTAACAACGAAGCCGAATACGAAACCCTTATTGCGGGATTGAGACTATCATTAGCTGTGGGGGCAACCAGACTTCAAATTTTCAGGGATTCACAGCTAATAGTATCTCAAGTTCGAGGTGAATACGAAGCAAAAGATCGGCAAATGGTCATTTATCAAAGGATCGTCGCACATCTGATATCCAAGTTCAACCAAGTGTACATCGAGCAAATTCCCCGGCTAGAAAACACACAAGCAGATGCTCTAACTCATTTGGCTACAAGCACCGGAGAACCAAGTTTCTCGGAGGTGGTAGTCACAAAGCTAACTAATCCTTCAACATTTGATTATGTTAATCAAGTGTTGAAGAGGGGGCAACAAATAATGAACAACCAACAGATGACCACCGACGACTGGCGTACACCCATCACTAAGTACTTGACCGATGGAGAACAGTCGGAGGATCCGTGGGAAGCACGATGAGTTGTGAAACAAGCTGCTAGATACACAATGGTTGAAGGACAATTATATAAGAGAGGAATCTCGTTGCCATTACCAGATGCCTCTCCCCGGAGGAAGGACAGAGAATGTTAGAAGAAATCCATGAAGGAATATGTGGAGGCCACGCCGGGGGGCAAGCCCTAGCCTACAAGACTATTAAGCAAGGATATCATTGGCCAACATTGCAGAAGGATGCCATCAGATATGCTAAAAAATGTTTGAAGTGCCAGCAGTTTGCTCCAAGCATCCATACCCCAGCGAAAGAATTAAAGTCAGTATATAGTCCATGGCCATTTGCTAAATGGGGTATCGACTTGATCGGCCCATTCCCTCCCGGAAAAGGTGGAGTAAAATTTGTAGTAGTGGCCGTGGACTATTACACTAAGTGGGCCGAAGCAGAAGCCTTAACGACAATAACCCAAGAGAAAATGATAAGTTTCATTTGGAAAAACTTGGTATGCAGATTTGGGTTGCCACAGTCAGTCGTCACAGATAACGGAAGACAGTTTGATGGGAATAAGCTGAGAGACTTCTGCGCTTCATGGGACATCAAAAAACATTACTCCACACCATATCATTCTCAATCAAACGGACAGGTCGAAGCCGTAAACAAGATCTTGAAACACATCCTGAGATCTGATTGGAAGAAAGAAAGGGTAGTTGGGCCGACGAGCTGCCAGAAGTCCTATGGACCTACAGGACGTCTTATAGAACAAGTACCGGGGAGACACCGTTCACCATGGCCTTCGGAGTTGAAGCAGTCATCCCAGTGGAGGTTCAACATCGGACGTGGAGGATAGTCAAGTATGATAAAGAAACGAACGAAGATGATATGGCAGTGGAAAAAGACCTGATTGAAGAAACGCGAACCTCGGGGGAATTGAGGAATGTTGTCTACAAACGACAAGCAGAAAAGTACTACAACTCGCAGGTCAAGGATAGGAAGTTCAAAGTTGGTGATTTGGTTATGAGAAGGATACTAGCAGTACCAACAGGAGTATTTGGTCCAAAATGGGAAGGTCCGTTCAAAGTAACGAAGAGTTGGCCGAATGGGACATATGACTTGGAAGATATGCAAGGCAACCCTTCATCATACACTTGGAACGCGGCACATCTCAAGAAGTTCTACCAGTAAAAGACTTGTAAAAAAATTTCCTTTGAAACCTTGCTCGCCCAATATGTATAGGGGCAACCAGGTTCAGTTCGGATAGAGTAAAGTCTGTAAAGTCATATTATGTTGAATAAAGAAGATGTTTCTTTTCAAAATGGTGTACCGAAAAGATATCTCAAGTTATAAGCTCAAAAGACTTACGAGTCAACAATAAAGGTAAGGTATTGAGACTGACCCTATGGATATACCAGTAAAAGGGAGTCTTTACCGACCAATAAGCCTACATCGAAAGAGATGAAAAATAAAAGGTGTAAATTCGCGATTCTGTAAAAAGGAAAAGTAAGACGAATCAATTAAAACACCATACACAAAAACGAGCAGTAAATAACTTAGACAAAAACATCAGCAAAACACAAGCATAAACAAACTCGGTGGAAAGGAAACTGCATATTCATTGATGTCAAAAAGAGTTCAAATACATGTGGGGCGCCTTCGAGGGCGAAGAAGCAAAAAGTTAAAAGCAAAAACAACAAAAACAATAAAAAATACAAGGTAAAAGAAGGCTCAACACTCTATTTCCCACCGCCTTGCTCGCTGGTCTGCTCGCCTGACCGTGTTTCTGCTTACCCACCTACTTGCCTAGCCTGCTCGCCGGCCTGCTCGCCGGCACCCTAAGGAGAAAGACCCGGGAGGACCTCAATAGGAGACAGACCTTCCGTATCCACCATAGCATCGTCCTGAGCATCAATCTCTAAGGGAGGATACCTTCCGCCAATGATCATAAGCCTAGAAGGCAGAACACTCAGGTCGACGCCCATATCCTCGAGGTCCCCGATGTCGACAACCAAACCTTCCTTGAGAGGACGCTCGGTGAGGAACTCGGTGAACTCTTTCTTCAAGGCCTCCCAAGGGTCCGCATTTTCACCAACAGCATGGTGATAAGCCCGGAGGTTCTCAGCAAAGGCATAGACGAACCCAAAGTCGAAGGACTCGGCTCGGATGTCGGTAATAGCGTCAACAGTATAACATTCGACATGCTCAGCCTTGTGCTCAGCTAGTTGGGATCGAAAAGCTTGAAGTTCTCCCTCCAACTCAACAACTTTTCCACGAGCTACTCGGCCCTCCTCTATCTGGGCTCGCATGCTGGCCAGTTCGGCACGAAGGCCGTCAGCTTCGGCCTGTGCCCTCTCAGCACTGGCAAGTGCTGACTTCTCAGCATCTAACAAGGCCTTAGCCTTAGACTCCAGGATGCTCATCTTCTTCTGTGCATCATCCCTCTCCTTCCTCAAAGTGTCATTCAACACAGCCTATGATTTCTCCAGTGTTAGAACTTGCTCGATAGCACGCTGGGCTGTAATGAGGGCACTGCTTGAATGATGCATGACAGTGTGGATATTATCCGTCACCGACTGATGCTGCATGATGGCATCCTGGGGTTGTGACCAATGACGGGTGGTAACTTCGACGGCCCTTTGAACGGGACCCTGGAGTTCGTTGAGAGTCTTAGGAGGCCGAGCAAGCGCAAATTGATGCATAGCTGCACTTCGATGAAGATAACGCGAAGGATCATACCTACATAAAGGGATCATACAAGAAAACACTTAGAAATTTTTTGAAAAATTTCTAAGTACAAGGATATTAGAGGTTTAAGAACCATACCCTGCCGCCCGGTCCTGGTCCCATCCAAGATAGGAGACGTCGGTCAACTGCCCAACAGAGCGGATGGGTGCGGGAGTAGTGGAAGTGCCAGCAGAGACAGGGATCATAGGTTCTGGAACCTCAACCCGACCTGAGCCTCCAGAACCTGAAGCTCTCGAAGTCCTGACCCTCTTAGCTGTCTCTCCTTCACGCTCAACGTGCGACTCGTCACCTCGCTGCAAATGACGATTACCACCACTGGGGGAGCCACTAGGGGCCTGTCGATCTTCCGCACGAGGAGCCCGTGGGGGAGCAGTGGATCGGGTGCTGGGTCCGGTGCCCGTCCCTTTCTTCGCCTGAGCTGCCTTTTGAGAAGATAGCACCATGAAAGGGGGATCTCTCTTGGTTCGTGCTATCCCGAACCTCTGGTTCGTGCAATCCCGAACCTCTGGTTCAAAGCTTGGAAGGATGGAGGGATGGCAATGGTAACCCCTGTGGCTGCAAGCATCAAGAAGCATGAAAAAAGTTGTAATACGGCAGGAAGTTGTAAGATGGCAATGGTAACCTCTGGTTCACAACTTTCATAATACAAAGTATAAAAGATATAACGGTAATACCTGTGGGACGAGCAACTTGAGCCCGTAAATGGTGAGGAGTTGTAATCAACCCCGAGGCAATGCGGCAGCTAGGCTTGTTCAGATACTCAAACGTTCTGTCCTTCTTGTTCCGGCGACAAACAAGAATCTTAAATTCCTCGGACAAGCTCGTCTTTTTCCAACGTTGAGGAGTCAAACCTGCAACAAGGAAACAAGACGTTAGACACAATATCAAAGTCAACATTCAAGATGCTAACAAGTCCTACGCTGCAACTCGCCAAACTCAGTAGGAGACATGATGCGTCCCCCAAGTCCCTCGTTGTTGTCCGGGGCCCGCCAATCACCTCCAATAAAAAAGAACTGCTACTTCCAGTCCTTCACCTTATTGGGCAGTCCCTCAAGGATCTTTATATCGCTCCGGGCCTTCAAGTAGTAGTAACCTTGACCCTCCTCAGAACATTTGCTGAGGCAAAGGGTGTAGTTCACCTCGTGCGGGGTCAGACGATCTTTATACTTCTCCAAAGCAAAGACTGTGCAGATTGATATCAGGTACGTCCAGGCATTGGGTGTTAGCTGTGTAATAGCCAAACCCGACGTCTCCAGGAAACGGCCAATCAGTGGGTGTAGGGGCAAAGTCACTCCGGCGGCTAGTGTGTGCATGTTAATCGCCGTCAGACCCTCCGGAGGACGATCGGCCCTCTCATTCTTCCGAGGAGCGTACATGGTTACATCGCACGGGATATGGTACTCCCTTCGGATGCTGACAAGGTCGTCCTCATCAATAACACTCTCCACGGTGTTTGCCTTGTAGTTGGTAAGGTCACCTTCTTCAAGCTCCCGGTATTATCGAGGAGGAGTAGGGAAGTCAGCAGTGTATCGCTCGTAGTAGGCTCTCCAATCAAACTCTTGCTCAATACCTTCAGAGATAGACCTCTCCGACATGTGAGGTTGTGGGAAGCCTACGGACTCGAACCACTCGGTGATAGAGTCATCATCGTCACTACTTGAGAGCACCTCGACAGGCTCCTGATCATCACCCTCAGGACGAGCAGCAGGCTGTTCGACTACCTGCTCGCCAGGCTGCTCGCCCAGCTGCTAACCGACTTGCTCGGCATCCACCTCCAATGGCGGGTCAACCTCTACAATCTCTGGATCGGACCCCGCAATATGCACGGATGATAGCCCGGCGATCGGACCGTCTTTCTCCACCGGTCGCTTACCCGGATTCCGGTGAGAAGTAGTACGGCTTGACGATGATGACATTTTTGAAAAAAGAGGAAGAAAAGAAGTTTATCCTAGGAGGAGGCTAACTATTGATTGGAAATGTCACCACCAAAGATTCCGATCTAGTATTTCGATGGAGAATCCGACGATCGAGCGCAGAAAATGGAAATTCGAAAATTAAGGAAAAAAGAGGATAATGCAAAAAGAGAAATTAAAAAGACAAAATAAGTGAGAAATTACCTTTGGTTAAGACTCCAAAAGTTGTTCGTCGAAGCGGGAATAACAAAGATCGCCGGAAAATCGAAGAAAAACTTGAAGATTCGGATTGCCGGAAAATTTCAAAAATGGTCGAGTGAAGAAGAGGATGAATAGTGAAGAAGAAGCCTATTTATACCTTAGGGTTAAAGGAAAAAGGGAAAAGAAAATTCGGGGGCTATTTTGCAAGAAATTCAAAAGTTTTTAAATGGGCGCGTCTTTTCGTGTGACTGATTGGCACAGTACACGAGGAGATACCTCGATTTCCTAAAGCGCCACTTCGGTTGACAAAAGAGAAGACGAGCATAAAGGCCGAGCACATAGTCGAGCACCATGATGCTCGCCAAGCTGCTCGCCTAACTACTCGCCAGCATGGCAAATCAATTCCAGCATATACTTTGATAAAGAGGAATCAAATCAAAGCATATACTGAGGGGCAAATGTTGATGAAAGGAATTAACTACAATGAATGAAGAGAAATTAAAGTGCATGCTGCTCACTGACATGCTCGCCGGATTGCTCGCATAAGCCCAAAAGTGACAAGACAACGAGCCCACGTGGCCAACCCCCAGTTGCTCGCCTAGGTGCTCGCCAAGCTGCTCGCCAGATTGCTCGCCCATGTCCTGGCGGAACTAAGCAACAAGCCCACATGGTCAGGACCAAGTTGATCGCCACCATGCTCGTCTTCCTGCTCGCCGACTTGGTCGCCCGACTCAACTGTGGTGGAGCATCAAGCCACGAGGCCAAGCCTAAGGTGTTCGCTACCATGCTCGCCTACCTGCTCGCCACCCTGCTCGCCCAGCCCGGAGGTGGCTAGGCACCAAGCTATGAGGACAAGTCAAAGGTGGTCACCCGCCTGCTCGCCACATTGCTCGCCTGCCTGCTCGCTCTTCACTCACAGGAGTAAAGACGCAAGATATCCAAAGAACCTGTAAGGAATGTATCAAGGGGTTAGGTTAGAGTTAGTGGAGAAGATGTATAAGGTGGTGACAAGTGGAGGACACTTGTCACCATCAGAGGCCACATAGCCTGAAATGGTGCCACCTCATCAATGAGAGGGTATAAATACTTGTAAAGACCTCATTTGTAAGGATCTGAAATTTCTAATATAAGAAATACATTGCAAAAATTCCTCTCTCTACATTTTGTTAGGGTTATACTAGAAAGTATGCTTTTACTTTGTATAACTAAACTGAATCTTTTAGCTTTATCTGAAATAAATCTTTTATCACTGTGCTTTAGATAAATATGAATGTTATTTATTTATTGCAATCCGTTTATATAATAGTACAAGTTACACTATAGATAAATGTGGTGATCAATGGATAACTCACAGCAAGATCACATTATCAGTTTCTTGTAACAAGTACTAAATTCACAACCTAGATGGGATTTGAACACCCTATTGGTAAACGGTTGATGTGTAGATCCCAGATTGACTTATCTTGACCAAGTGATTGCACTAGTGCATGATGATGCATTGAAGAGGACCTACAGAGAGGTAATTCTTCCGGACTGATTAATGGGATGAAGAATTAGACCTCAGTGGTCGTTTATTTCTGAACCTCTGTCCCTTAAATTAGACTGTGTGTGATCCGTGCGTGACACTTTATTTTGTTATGGGTAGAGAGTCAATAAGACTCAATACTTTGCATCTTGGGTGACGCCATTGAGAACATGACAGTTGCTAAGATTTAATAGAGAGGAATGTGTGCTTGGAAAGTCTTGCATGATTAGTCCCCATGGTGGGCTCTAAACTTTCGTCATACTAAATCTTGCAAGTGGAATTTGTTTCCTGTATGATGATAAAGAAGAGTTGTCCTTACTCCAAGGTTAAGATGTTAAATTAATTAAAGCGTTCAGTGGCTTGATTAATTAACGGACAAGAGAATCTTAAACACGGAAAATAATGACCGGGAGCCATATGATTGTAATATGGGTTAAGATGGATAGTGCAACATTAATCCTATAGTGGAGTGAGATTAATGTT
>JAPKLY010004278.1:0-15209 GCA_026898435.1 Prunella vulgaris
ATGATGGGATGGTCTTATACAAATATTTTAATATTATTAATAATAATTTATGATTTTATTTACACATATTATGTATTAAAAATCATTGAAATATATATTAGTAGAATGCGGATATGCAGTACTAACGTTGGAACTGAACTTAGTTCAACATCAATGTATAAAATTTTATTACTCTTGAAATTGGATACTAATTCTACTCTAACAAATTTAAAAAATAAACATGTGTAAATAAATTAAGGACTAAAAAATAAAAGACTTAATTAATTAATTTCAGTTTATTGAGAGACCGATTTTATAGATATAGAAAAATTATATTTCTTACTTCTTAAAGAAACTATATTTCTATAATTTCAATTCTATGCATTATTAAATTTTTATAAAACTCAAGAATTGTATCGAATGATTACTGTTTCATCCGAGAGTAGCATCAAAGCGAACGATTGCAATTTCAGTCACCAAATCTTCACCAAAAATTATGTTGCAATTTTCACTAAAAATGCCTTGTCAAAACTCATTAACTAATTATATCATGTAAATATGCACATGTACAATTGTACCTGTATAGGGAATTTTTTTTTTTTTAAGGCCAACAGGTTAGGGGGTTAGCAAAAGGAGGCCCGTAAGTTTGCGGGCTGGCAATTTAAGGACCGTAGTTTTTTTTTTTTTGGCAAATGAAGGACCGCAATTTTTTAATTTCGCAATTTAAGGACCACAGCTTTTTAACTTCGCAATTTAAGGACAAAATTGAGCCCGTATGAGCTCCAATTTCGCTGAAATTGCACGAGATTGACACTTAATTTTCACGTCCCACATGTAGAATTAAGCCCGAAATCGTCCATCACGTGTCAATCTCGTGCAATTTCAGCCTAACTGAAGCTCATACGGGCCAATTTTGTCCTTAATTTGTCAAGTTAAAAAGTTGCGGTCCTTAAATTATCAAGTTAAAAAACTGCGGTCCTTAATTTGCCAAGTTTAAAAGATGCGGTCCTTAAATTGTCAGCCCGTAAACTTACGGTCCTCCTTTTGCTAACCCCCTAACCTGGCCTTAAAAATAATTTTTCCCTACATG
This sequence comes from Prunella vulgaris, assembly GCA_026898435.1. NCBI lineage: Eukaryota > Viridiplantae > Streptophyta > Magnoliopsida > Lamiales > Lamiaceae > Prunella > Prunella vulgaris. The sequence goes on from JAPKLY010004278.1 coordinate 1,070, forward strand.
TACAACAGTGATCATTTCTAAAGCAACACTTACAAGAATTTTACTTTCCATAAGAAGTTGAAATGATATGAAAGAAAAAAACTTATATGTGATCGTTTTCTAACAAAAAAGTAACACTTATTTTATACCTCCTACTAAAGTAATAATGAGTTATACAAAATTTATATCTCATTTAATTATCTTATATAACGAGACAGTCCCGTACGTAGGAATTTGCACCCTACGGGATGACACATTTTTTAAGGAAAATATGGTTTATATATAAAATAATAACATATAGGTAAATATGTATATAAGTTTGTGAGTGTGCACATAATCAATGTTTTCTTTTTTGGTAGTGTACAAATTTGTATGGGACGTTCATATAAGAAAAGTGTGCAAATTTGTATGCGACAGAAGGAGTAACATAGAAGAGAAAGATAACATACTAGAATTGGCCCTGGAAATAGTAATTGTGTCATAAGGGTCCAGCCACACCTTTGCTTTGCCACAACTCAGAATGCTAGCTGCTAATCTCTTTTGGAGTTTCAGAGACACCATATTTCCTTTTCTTTTTTTTCTTTTTGTTCGCTTGAGAATATAACAAAACTGAGTTTTTTTGTGATTTAAAGAGAAGAACAAAGACTGCTGTTTCCTTCTCTTTGTGTTGGTTTAGTTGATGTGAGCCTTTCTTTTATAGAGAGGAAGGAGAAAAAGTGAGGCACAAACAGTAAAATAATATGCAAGACTAAATGGACATATGAATAAGTTAAAAAATATTATTTAATTTAAATTCCTCTCACATGACACCGTCCCTAAGGAGAATCTATAGAGAACAGTAAATCTCTTGTGCACGCGCTTATTTAATAGTTGAGATTATTTATATTAATTAGCATGTGTGGACCGATTACATTAAAAGTGTAGATTGACTAAACTGAAAAAATTTATATTGAAAATTAATAATAGTGTAAACTTTCAGCATAGTTAATTTATATTTTTCAATGTAAATAACTTTAACTTTAGAGTGAGTGACTATGAACCGCGTACATTTGAGACATTCACTATAGAAAAAAGTAACATTAGTTTTAGGATGTTTTTTTTTATAGGATAAAGTTGTCTATCCCCCTCCCACACCCCCCCTCCCCCAAACATATGTTTAGGAGATGATAGACAATTTTATCCTTTAAAGCAAACACATCTTTATTGTACATGAAAGCGGTAAATATCTATAAGCGTACTTATTCTTCGTAAAATAGTTAAACAGTGGTCTCAGTTCAATTTCAAGTGTACCTTTTTGTCCATCAAATTTCAATATACACTTATCAATGCTAGAAAATATAAGGGAAATTTACATATTGATTCACTTTTGAGGGGTGACTTTAAAATAGATTCACTAAAAAATCAAACTTACAAATAGATTCATATTTTAATTTTTGGTACAAACGCAGAAATGAGTTTAAACAACAGACAGAAGTCATTTGCAGAACAAACAGAAAGAACGGTTGTACAACAGGCAACAATCGTTTGCACATGAACTTGCATTATAAGCTAAAATTAGTTTGTTTAACAAAGTCAAATTAATTTGCACAAAACTCTGCACAAATGAGAAAGTTATAGACAATCCCACTAAAAAAATTTGTTGAAAATTTTGAAGCAATATTTTTACTTTATACATAGTACTAATTTTTTTTTAAACTGTGTAAAAAGTTTTGAGCATATTAAAGTTGGATCGAGACAGTATTACTTTAACAAAATAGGTTTACATTCACATACATTAAGAGAAATTGGAGTTATTATAGTTAGAATATTAAAAAAAAATTAGGCCAATTATAAATTGGTACAAAAGTAATCACTATTTTTAAATAGGTACAATATGAAAAAAAATAACTCTATTATTCAACCTTTGTTTATACTATCATGCAAAAAATTTGTACCTATTTGAAAATAGTGCATTACTTTTGTATCAATCCGTGATTATTTCAAAAAAATTCATTTTTTATTTAGCTCCTGATATATTTTAAGAAAATCATTAGTAATAAGATGCATTAAACAAGGACAAAACTAGAATACAAATTCAATAATATTTTAAATATAATAAATGGTCTATTTTTATGGGAAAAATAAAATAAAAAGTAACTTATTTTTTGGGACGAAATGGAGTTGGAGAGTCTATTCTTCACAAATTTAATGATATTTTAAATATAAGGTGATTTACACATAGGTTAAAAAAGTCACTATATTTACAAATAGGTTCTATGCAGAAAAAAAAAAGTTCTTTTGTACAAATACTGTGAACCTATTTGTAAATATAGTAATTTTTTGAACCTGTAAATGACCCTTAAATATAATAAGTGTCAAGTGCACTTTTTTTTTTTTTCCATGCATGAGTGTTTATGATATTCTTTATAAAATATGATGCATAGAAAAACTTGACGATCAATTTAATTTGCCAGGTTAAAGGTAACACAAAATCAGTTTTCTAGCAATCAATTTTAACTTTGTGACATCTAAGCAGTTGAATGGAGCCAAGAAATAAATGTAGCATCAGATGGTCATGTTTCTTGTTACCCAAGTTCTTTTTTCTTGGTGCCCAAGTTGGAATATGTCTGGCCAGTCAAGATTATTTTAAAAAGTATTTTATTTTACATTTTCTTGCACGCCAAGACTATTAAAAAGGTACTACCAGACTATGTTTTAATATTAATTTACTTTACATCGCCCATGAATATTAATATTTTCTTCATCTCAATTTATTTTTTCATTTAATTTTTTAACAAATTTGACTTAAAATACTGTAAATGGATAAAAAAAATTGTGAAAGATTATTAATCAACTTAAGTAAATAAAATTATAAAAATATATTTTTATGTGTAATTATTGGTGGAATGAAATGTAGTCTAGAGATATATGTAGAATTGTCAAATAGGGACCGCGATATTTTTCGGGCGGTATCGGGCAGATTGTCTTCGAGTTGCATATATCCAAGCCCGTCCTAGCCCTAGAGGAGCTATTTATTTGGCGCAATTTTTTTAAATATATCACTATTCATTTAATTTTATATTGACCTCATTAATTTATAATTTTATTTAATTGATCAATAACAATTCAATAATTAAATTAAAACTCAATGTTGATATGGCGAACTAATACGTCGGTTTCAGAAATAATCCACAAGGTTTGCCAGGTCGCCAGAGCTCATCCGAGCTGGAGAAGGTCCAGAGATCGCCTGTCTGTGGGTACACCAGAGCTCGCCCGATACCCCGAAATCTGGTCAAGGCTCGAGAGCTCGCCCAACCTACCAGAGCTCGCTGGGAGCTCGCCCATAAACTCACTCGTTAGTCAATAGGACCCTGATGGCGCGCTCTTTTTCCCTCCGTCCGGTTTGTCCACAAGGGTGGTTTACGGCGAGGTTTTTAATGAGGCCCATCTAGTCTAAGGCATAGTGGTAGGACGAGGCGCGGTAGGGGAAGCGGTGTGAGAGATCAAGAAGAGGGTAAGGAACTCTCGTCAACACCGGAAGCCACATAGGCTCGTAAGGTGTCGTCTCACACTCACACACCTATAAATAAGACCTCTCTTGTACTATTCACACAATTCTCACAATTCTGAAAATTAATACAATCCCTGCTGCAATATTTCTCTCTCTAAACTCTCTACTCTCCCTCCTCATATTATAACTAAGAACATAAATTCTTAGATTATTATTTGATGGAATTAACATGCTATAACTAGCCACATAACAAACATCGATTAGTAAATTCTATCAACAATTTGGCGCTAGAAGGAAGGCGGTCCGAATCTGAAAAATAAAAACAATTCAAGAATAAAAAGTTAGGGTTTGGTTGAAGGTTTGAAGATTTGAAGGTGTTTTTGATAAAACTCAAGAACACTTGAAGATACACACACACACTCATCCCTTGAACGAAGAACCCAGATTTCCAAACAAAAACCCGAGTCTTCGGATTTCACGAAATTGGTCCGGAACAAGCTTTCAAACGCGCGCGTGCACACGAATAAACCGAATTTCGGACAATTCGTCACACACGAGGCTAGACGAAAACTTGCACAGCTCCGCCTAAGCTGGACGACAACCACTCCGGCGACCTCCACCACTCCGGCGACCTCCCTCCACTTCGACGCCCTTCAGCAAGTTACCCCCTCCGAAACCCAAAAATGGCTAACACTCGAGCCGCCAAGGGACAGGCCTCCACAGGAGCGGGAAGGTCTAAAGGGGGCGATCAAAACTAGGCCGAGGTGGAGACCTCACGCCAGGTGGTGGAGACATCACAACCACCTCCCCAGAAGAGCACCGCAGCTCCGCGACCCCCGCGAATTGCGGTGACCCAGGAAGACTTGGCCCCCGCTCTGAGGGACCTAGTCAGCAATTCTGACGAGCTCCAATGCACCATCGCGACCCTACAAAGGTTGCAGCAGCGACAGCAGGACGAGCTCGCCCTAGTACCCAGGCGAGCTCCAGCCGCCGAAACCAGGGAGCAGACCAGGCCCACCCAGGGCACCCAAACCAGAGGGGACTACAGCGTACTCCCCACCGAGCAGGAGGCGAGCTCGGCACAAGCTCGCCAGCGCAGGGAGAGGACCGGCAAGGCCAAAATGGTAGAGGAGGGTCCCGCTCCTTACACTAGAAGAGAGTCGGCCTACACCGGGGCATCTGGCACCCACCAATCTCAAAGGAGGGAAGTCCTCCAAGGCCGCCTGGGCCCGAGATACGAAGAAAATGAGCGTACGGCAGCCCCAGCTGCGTCCCAGGGGGACTCCGACCAACAGCCACGCAGATCAGCCCACGAAAGGCTGAGGAGGCCCGCCACTGACCGGTTAGGCACCCACGGCGGACGCCAATTCCAGCCCGCCACTGAGAGGTCACCCCAGAGTGAGGCACCTCGAGGACGTGCGTCTGCGAGACGCACGACCTTTGAGCACCCTCCGCCGGAGGTGACCCGAGATGACGAGTTGGCCTCACTGAAAAAGGCCGTTGAAATGCTACAAGCACAAGTAGCAGCCAAGTCTGGCGGACCTGACGCCACGACTCTCCCCACCTCTCCATTGGCACCTGCCATCCTCCGCGCACCGGTCCAGAAGAAAATTTAATTCCCGGTGATGTCCGCATACGAAGGCGAATCGGACCCAAAAGTCCACCTGGCCAAGTACGCAGATTTCATGATTTCGGTCGGCGGTTTGCCACCGACCCCACCCAGTGCCGAAACTTCCCGCTGACCTTAGGGGACCGAGCTCACTGCTGGTTCTCTTCACTCGCCTCGGGGTCAATTTGCTCATTTGGCCAACTCTCGCGGGAGTTCCTGGCCCACTTATCTGGGTTCGGGTCCTACCTCACCCAGAAGCACCGGCTCGCCAACATCCATCAAGGCGAGAGCAAAACCGACCAGCAGTACCTGGAAAGGTTCGACAAGATTCTGCTGGAAGGCGAGCCGGTAAGCGAAGACACCAAGGTCGTCGCAGCGATGGCCGGACTTAAGAGAGGCACCGACCTCTGGAAGGAGATGCACCTCGCATGTCCCAACACTTACAGCGAATTCTGCCACAAGGCGGGGGTGTTTGTGGCTATGCAGGAGGCACTACTGAAAGAAGTTGGTGCCCACGAGGAAAGGAAGCCCTACGGGAAGAAGTCCGGGGGCGCCTACAAAGCTCCCCAGAACTTAAAGGCCTTTGGCAAGGGAGACGAACTCAAAGAAAAGCTCAACCAGGTCCTCATTGTCTCCGTCGACCATGTCTTCACTGCCGTCCAAGGCAAGGCCATGCTGGAGGAGCCAAGGCGGATCCGCCAGGACCGCACGAAGCTCAACCCCAACAAATTATGTGCCTACCATCAGGCCATCGGCCACTTCACCAGCGAGTGCCGAGACCTCCTCAAGCAACTCTGGAAATTTTACGAGGAGGGGAAATTGGCTGAGTTCGTGAAGAAGGCCCCAGCTAAGAGATCGAGGTTCGAGAGGAGGGCTACCTCCGATGACGAGGAGGAGGAAGCAGACCAACCTGGTCCACATCACAGACGGAGGGCACCTCTCCAACCTCAGCAAAACGTGGAGCCGACTCGGGAACTCTTGGTTCTTGAGGAGGAGATCGGAGCTGCAGGAGGTCTCCAGGACGGGGGATTCTCCATATCCAGGAGAAAGAGGAAGGCCGAAATCCGGGCCATAAATCAAGTCCAGGAAGGCAGCTCCGGCCCCAGGTCCGTCTCACAGCTCGCTGACGAGCTGACATTTTCTTCAGCGGACCTGGAGGGGGTACTGATGCCCCACAACGACTCGTTGGTGATAACCGCAGACATCATGAACGTCCGAGTTCACAGGCTACTTGTGGACACCGGCGCATTCACCAACATTCTCTTCAAATCCACCTTGGATGCTTTAGGTGATTTTGAGTCATATCTGGAACCTAGCAATGCTAGGATAGTGGGGTTCGGAGAAGCTGTAACCGTACCCTAGGTAGTGTTAGGTTGAGCGTCCAGCTTGTATCGGCTGAGGACCCCGTAAGGTGACTGACTAGGCTAATAGATTTCTTAGTTGTCGACCAACAGTCCTCCTACAACGGGTTCCTTTGTCGTCCGTTTATTAATGAATTCAAAGTGGCGTGTTCGACCTACTACTACTGTTTAAAATTCCCAACTCCAAAGGGTGCCGGAACTATAAAAGGTGACCAGAAAAAGGCCCGAGTGTGTTTACTCCAAATGAAAGATGGTCAGGTCAAAAAAGTGATGACACGAGTCCAAGTCCTTGAAGAGGACGCACAGATTCCTGCAAACGAGCCAAACATCCTGGACGTCATCTCGGTCGAAACCGAGATGATGGAGGTAGGCAATTTGTCATAAATCAACCAAGGCAATGGACCTGTGCAAGACACACAACCGACACCGATGGAGGACGTGGAAGAAACCCAAGTGTTGAGACCTGCGCAGGGGTCGGTAGCTGCGCAGGGACAACAGCCTACTCCCATGGAGGTAGCTGATGAGGCCCAAGGTGGGGGACCTGCGGGAGGACAAGAACCAACACCCATGGACGTTGACCCAACTCCCCAAGTCACCACACCATCCCAAGCTGACAGACCGCCGGAGGCGTTCACAACCGACGAGCTCGCCCAAGCTGAAAGCCAACCCAATGACCTCGAACCGCGCATAGGCCACGAGCCTGCGCAGATGTCACAAGGGGAGTGGGACGAGTTCAACAACGACCCGAGGTGGAAATGTCAGAAGAGAAAAGCAACCCCCATGGAGGAGTTGACGGCACTCCCGGTGGACCCGAAAAGGGATTTAGAACTTTTCATTGGTTCTGAGTTACCTGAACCGTACCGGTCGAGGATGGAGTTGTTCTTAATGACCAACCTGGACGTGGTTGCCTGGTACCACGAAGACATGACAGGGATTCCATTGGAACATGCTTACCACAGACTTAACATTGATCCGACGAGGAGACCCGTACACCAAAAGCGAAGAAAGTATGGACCAGACAAGTACGCAGCTCTAACAGTTGAGGTGGAGAAGTTGTTAGACAACAAGCTCATCAGGGAAGCTTTGTGTCCGCAGTGGGTCGCGAACCCCGTCCTGGTGAAGAAACATAATGGGACGTGGAGACTCTGCATTGACTTCACGGACCTGAACAAAGCATGCCCGAAGGACAACTTCCCGCTACCGTACATTGACCAGTTGGTGGACAGCACCGCAGGCCATGAGATGATGACATTCATGGACGCTTTTGCGGGCTATCACCAAATAGCTCTGCACCCAGATGACCAGGAACACACGGCATTCTACACCAACAAGAACATGTATTGCTGGGAAAGGATGTCGTTCGGACTCATCAACGCCGGAGCTACCTACCAAAGATTGGTGAACAAAATGTTTGACCAACACATCGGCGAATCCATGGAGGTGTACGTGAACGACATAGTTGTCAAGAGTTTGAGAAAGGAGGACCACCTGGACCACCTGAAACAGACCTTCGACATACTACGCCACTACAACATGAAGTTGAACCCCAAGAAGACCAGCTTCGTCGTACACTCTGGGAAGTTCCTGGGGCACCTAGTTAGCCAGCGGGGGATTGAGGTCAACCCAACACAGGTCCAATGCATAATTGAGATGGGGATACCCGACTCCATTCAAAAAATTCAAAGGCTGACAGGGTGCATGGCAGCCCTTAACAGATTCATCTCCAGGTCCGGCGATAGAAATCGTCCATTTTTTTAGGCAATTAAAGCAAACACACAGAGGTACAAAGAGGCAGCCAAGGCCAACAAGCTCCACCTCAAAAACCACTTCGTCTGGACAAATGAATGCCAACGAGCCTTCGAAGATATCAAAACATACCTGGCGGATACACAGATTCTATCGAAGCCAATACCTGGAGAGAAGCTGTATCTGTACCTAGCCGCGTCGGAGGTGGCCATCAGCTCCGTCCTGGTCCGAGAAGAGGCGAAAACACACCTCCCAGTGTACTACGTGAGCCAAGTCTTACATGAAGCTGAGCTGCGGTACACCCCAACAGAGAAGCTGGCTTATGCACTGGTGATGAGTGTTAGAAAATTGAGGCCTTACTTCTTTGACCATCCAGTAGAGGTGCTGACAACGTTCCCACTGCGTCAAATACTACAGCGTCCGGACACTGCCGGACGCCTGCTGAAATGGTCACTGGAGATCAGCCAATACGGTATAACCTACGCACCCCGAACAGCGATCAAGGGACAAGCACTTGCCGACTTCATCGTCGAGCTAACTTTCCCACAACATCCGATGAGGGGGCGTATAGCTCTGTGGCATCTCTACGTGGACGGATCATCAACTAGCATGGCAGCAGGCGCCGGTGTGGTCCTGATCAGCCCAGACAGACAAGTCTTCACCTCCACAATTCGGTTTGACTTTCGAGCAACCAACAATGAGGCGGAGTATGAAGCGTTGATAGCAGGACTTAGGCTATCATTAGCTGTGGGGGCAACCAATCTTCAAGTTTTCGGAGATTCCCAGCTAATAATATCCCAAGTCCGGGGGGAATTTGAAGCAAAAGACCAGCAGATGATGACCTACCAAAAGATAGCCGCGCATCTGATTTCGATGTTTACACAAGTTTACATCAATCAAATACCGTGGCTAGAAAACACACAAGCAGATGCTCTAGCCCGGCTAGCTACTAGCAACGGCGAAGCCGAATTCACGGAGGTTGTGATCACCACACTGAAAAACCCCTCGACGTCCGATTACAAGATAAATCAGACCTCGAGTGGGGGGCAAGAGGATAGTGAAGATGGTGAAGATTGGTGCACTCCAATCCGAAAATACTTAGCAGACGGAACAACCCCCGTGGACACCTAGGAAGCTAGCCGGCTAGTAAAGTAAGCTGCCAGATATACGCTGCTGGATGGCCAGCTCTATAAACGTGGATTCTCTCTACCCCTACTCAAATGCCTAACTAAGAAGCAGGGGTCCGAAGTGTTAGAAGAAATTCACGAAGGGATTTGTGGGAGTCACGCTGGGGGGCAAGCATTGGCATATAAAACGATCAGACAGGGCTACTACTGGCCCACTCTTCGCAAAGATGCCATCAGCTTCGCTCGAAGGTGCCGAAAGTGCCAACTTTTCGCACCTAACATCCACTCCCCAGCCAACCAGCTTAAGTCGGTTTTCAGCCCATGGCCTTTCGCAAAATGGGGTATCGACTTGATCGGCCCATTTCCACCTGGTAGAGGCGGTGTAAAGTTCGCTGTTGTAGCAGTAGACTACTACACTAAGTGGGCTGAGGCCGAAGCTCTCACAACCATAACCCAAGAAAGGATGATCGGCTTCATTTGGAAAAACCTGATCTGCAAGTTTGGACTCCCGCAGTCGGTCATCACTGATAATGGAAGGCAGTTCAACAGACAGAAGTTGAGGGACTTCTGCAGTTCATGGAACATCAAGAAGCACTACTCAACTCCATATCACCCCCAGTCGAACGGCCAGGTCGAGGCGGTGAATAAGATCCTGAAACACATTTTGAAGCTCCGCCTCGAAGACAAGAAGGGGAGCTGGGCAGACGAACTTCCGGAGGTCCTATGGTCCTATAGAACTTCATATAGGGCCAGCACCGGGGAGACCCCGTTTGCCCTAGCCTTCGGGACTGAAGCCGTAGTCCCGGTAGAAGTCCAGAACAAGACTTGGAAGGTGGTGGGATATGATGAAGAAAAGAATAATGAAGCCTTGACAGTAGAAAAAGATCTGATCGAAGAGACCAAGGCTTTATCAGAAATGAAAAACGCCACCTACAAGCGCAGAGCGGAAAAATATTACAACTCTCAGGTCCGAGACCGAAAGTTCAAGGTCGGAGACCTGGTGTTGAAAAAGAAATTGATGACCCCACCAGGTGTATTCGGTTCAAATTGGGAAGGACCATTCCGGGTCACTGCAGCCTGGCCGAACGGTACCTATGATCTAGAAGACGCAGAAGGCAAAGCTTCGTCATACACCTGGAGCTCGGCACATCTAAAAAAGTTCTACCAATAGACTAGAATTCTGTAATAGACTAGTCGAAAGTTGGCATCAGAAATGTAGATGGCAACTGATGTAAATTATGTTGCTGAAAAAATTCAGAAAAATTCCCAAGTGTTTGGACCTGCGCAGCTCCCCAACCAGGCGAGCTGCACTTGGTCGCCCACTACTCCTGGTAGCTCGCCAAACCTAGCTCGCCCTCTTGCTCAAAAAAAAAAAAAAAATTGCAATGCGCAAGGACCAAGGTCCCAAACGTTGTAATTAAATAGCTCGAAGGCAAAGGCCAAAGTGCCCAAGGTCGCGAAGGTACCCTTCTTAAAGGGTTGCTAAGCACCTACTGCCACAAGTTAGAAAAATTCGCGAAAAAGACAGAAACGTCTAAGGCAAGGTTCATGAAACCCAATGGCCCAACGTGAATCAATCGAAGTGCAGTTCGCTGCCCTAAGTGGCCTAAGACGAACGATTCGCGGCCCTAAGTGGCATAAGACGAAGAATACGCACTCTCAAAACAGAGGTACAATTCGTAGTCGAAAGTGACGTAAAACGAACGATTCGCTTCTCAAAGTAGAATAAGACGAACAATTACGTATCGGGAAAATAAACAAGAACGAGCTATTCTAAGAAATTATAACGTAAAAGCGCAAAAACATAAATGAAAAAAGTTGGACAAAAAAATGCTCGACTTATATTCAAAAGGATACTTAAGAGATTTTCAAGCCAAAAATATACTTGAAAAAATCCTAAGTATGAGTAGTGGTGCTGGCCACAAAGGCCGACCAGCTAGCCGTCTTTGAATTACAAAAAGCTCCTTCTGGGCGAGCTGCACGTGCCCGGCGAGCTAAATCTACTTGGACAAAATGTAAAGAATACAAAAATGGAGCTCCTTCTGGGCGAGCTCCGCAACCCGACGACCTACTACAACTTGGAAAATGTAAACTAAGCTAAGAAAGCAGTAGTAATGGGGGCCTAAGACTCGGGGTCGGCGATCTCTGGAGTGGGGGCGACTTGGCGGATAGGCAGGGCGAGCTCGGCATCAGGAGTGATATTCCCAGAGAGTCCGCTTGTGCCGAGCTCACTGATGTTTATCATTGCGTCCCCACAGACCTCCTGCATCTGCTCCATGGTTGGCGGGGCCTCACCTCCAGCATCCCCCTCTGCACCCTCAGTCTCTTGGGCGAGGTCAGCAGTCAAGACCTGCTTCGTCTGGATAATGTTGAATTTCAGACGAGCAGCGTCGAGATTGATCCCATAACCCGCGAGGTCCCCAATGTTCAATTCCGTGCCGGGGGGGATCGAGGACTTCTCCAGGCAGTCCTCAAACTCGCTGACGAGGGCTTCCCACTCGCTGTCATTATTAATCCACGCCCATTGGAAGGAACGAATTACCTCAGCAAAGCAGAGCACAAAGCCCTTGTCGGTGGCAACCATCTCGGCGAGCTCAAGGGCCTCGGGCGTTATGGCAGTGTCAGAATGGCCCCTGAGCTCGGCGATCTCCAGAGCCTGAGTGGCAACCTCCTCCCGCAGCTTGCGGCACTCCTCAGAATTCCCCCGGCTCTGATCCCGGAGGACCCCTACCTCAACCCGGGTCAAGGCGAGCTCTTCTTCCCGAGCAGCAAGTGTCCGGCGAGCTGCTTTCAATTCGGCCTGTTGTTGGCGGAGGTCGGCCTGGAGTTTTTCTGCCTTTTTTATTGCAAGCGGCTCCGCCTCCAGCAAGGCCTTCGCTTTGGACTCCGCCCTCGCGAGCTCCTCAAGCGCCTTCTTCCGCTCGTCGCCCACCTTGGTGAGCGCTTTATTTGATTCGTGGCGAGCTCTATCTGAGGCGGCGATGACGAGCTGAGCCGCCGCCATCGCTGCGCAGGCGTAGTGCATCGCCAGCCTCGCCCTGTCAACAGGCTTTTACCTCTCGATCATCCCGAGCTCCGAGGCGGAGAGGTATTTGGGGGCCTCGGTAAAAACCTGGCGAGCTGCCCCATTAGGAAGGTCCCTCGATGAATTCAGGGCCCGACACCGCTCGGCGACATGGAGAGGCTCAGGTCGCTGCGGGAACTCAGCGGGAGTATACATGCACATACTCAAATCAGTTAGCAAAAACCATGGAAATTGCAAAGGCTTCCAACTCAAAAGAGGTCGCCCACTTACCCAAACCTATCGGGATTGAGCCCGAGCAGGGTATCGTCCCGAATAGGGACCCCGTAGGGAGGTGGCGAGGGCGCACTCTGAGGAGTTGGAGGCGTTGGAGAAGGTGCTCAGCCGGTTTTCATAACCCTCGAGGCCGAAGACAGTCAGGGCGGCCAACAAATTGCTCCATGCATTCGGAGTGAGTTGGGTAATGGCGAGGCCCGTATCCGCCAAAAACTGCCCGATTATGGGGTGGAGGGGAAGGGTGAGCCCTGCCTTCAGGGTGTGGTAATTCATGGCTGTGAGTCCGGCAGGGGGGAGGTCGGCTCGCTCTTTCTCCTCGGCAGGATACATAAAAATGTCCAGCGGGATGCGGAACCGCCTCCGAATATCCGGAAGGGCGAACTCGCTCATGATGCTCTCCACCCCGTTGGCCTTAAGATCAGACTTGCCTGCGGCTTTTCGAATCGGAGCTCGCCGGGGTAGGGGGAAGCTCGCCCCATGAGTTCTCACATATTCGCCCCAGTCGAACTCATTTACGACGTCAGCGGAGACTTGATGTTCAGGGAGCTTGGGGAAGGGAAAGTCGATGAAACGGAGGTATTCATAAGTGACCTCCGTCCCCGTATCCTCGTCGACCTCACAGGCCAGCTCGCCAGCAAGGTCGCCGGCCCCAACCTCGGCGACCTCCTCCTGGGCCTCTTCAGCGGGAGTCGCTGCTCCCCCGCGAGCTCGCTCTGAGTAATCCCAGAGTTCGCGGAGGGGTGATTCCTCACCAGAACTAGTGGCTTGCTCACTGGAGTCAGAGCGAACTGACCCCGAGAGCTCGCTACTGTCTGGGGAGGTTTCAGAGCTCGCCCCAGAACTCGAGGAAAGGACCACAGGTACTGCTCGGGGGTTTGGAAGGTCATCGGTCATTTGTCCTTTGCCCAGATCACGACGCGGGGGGGTATGGCTCGAGGAGTTCTCAGACATAATGAAGGCGTTCGTAAATGTAGAACAAGGAAAGAGAAAGAGGAGAAATCCGGGTCTCTACCTTGGCAGGCACGTCTAGAGCAGAGGATTGATCGCCAGAAATGAGCTCTGAGAAATGAAGGAAGCAAAGTGAGGAAATTCTTCGTTTTCGCCTATTTATAGGCGCGGGGCACAAGCTCGAAATTCCCGAAAGACCAGGGGCCTTTTTGCAAGGAATTTGAAAAGTTATCATTATTATGGGCGGGAATTGAGACGCCAAGAGATTTACGTGACGCTTGGGATCCCGCATAGTATCAGCCGAGGCGACCTCCGAGGCGCAGCTCGCCTACTAGCTCGGCGCCCCCGGAAATAGTTCGCCAGACCTCAAGTTCTCCAGCTCGCCCACACATTGGACAAAGTCATGATGCGCGAGAGCTGGGGGGCAAATGTTGATATGGCGAACTAATACGTCGGTTTCAGAAATAATCCTCAAGGTTTGCCAGGTCGCCAGAGCTCATCCGAGCTGGAGAAGGTTCATCCGAGCTGGAGAAGGTTTCCCTCCGTCCGGTTTGTCCACAAGGGTGGTTTACGGCGAGGTTT
>JAPKLY010004279.1:0-15209 GCA_026898435.1 Prunella vulgaris
TGAGTATTGGGAATAGAATGTGAAGAAAGGAGGATAGAAACTCAAAAGTTGCAGGACCTTGGTGGAGGAAGAACTGCAGAACGTATAGGAGGTTCCTTGTGTGTGAGCTCTGCAAACAAATTGCAAAGCAAACATCTAATCTATATCGTTGTAAATAGTGTGACAGTGGTTCATCAGCTATGCTAAAACCACAAGAATTTCGACAGAAACACGTCTTGTTTTCCGCTGCTAACACCATCCCCATAATCCCCTTTCTAGTTTGTACTCGACTAAAGTTAGTCGGCCAACCCAATCTTAGTATATTTGAGGAGCCTAGCAGTTCCATGCAGCTACTATCACATCCATTATACGTAACCCAAATATGTGCAAGAAACAGTTGGGGAATCTCCGCGAAAAATTTCTGGGCCCTGAAAATTTCAGCCTCTGCTAGACTCCGACTTGAATCCAAGTCCTAAAAGTATTAGAAGAATAATTACTAATTGAGTATTTTAGAAACAATTCTTGAATATTTTACAAAAAATACAAACCAGTCCAAATATTTATTTATAAGAAAAATAATATAATCCGACTAAATTTGAATTAAGACAGACACATATGTTTTGGTGATTTTCAAACTTAGAAATTGTAATATATCTAATAAAAATGAATTGCGTGAATCATTTTATTTTTTTTCAATAAAACATGATGTGAAGTAATTTTCTTACTCATGAGAATAAACTTACTTGGTTTCGAGTAGTTGTGGTCATGAAGTCGATATGAGTTGAAGCAAGACTCGCTGCCTGCTCAGGAATCCAATAACATCGTTAATTCTTTACAGAAACAGAAACAGAAACATATTATCAGTGATGTTTGTGAGAGACAGAGAACTAATACCTCTAAAGCTCTCTGGATGCCTTGAACCATTCCAACTTCATCATCTTCGTCGTCATCATCATCATCTATTCCGACACATTCGAGTACCCCAATACATTTTTCCCTTTGCTGGAAAATAGGAATAGCAAGATATGTTCTAAGATGGCAATTCAGAGCATGATCCCTAAGTGGAAAGTCAGTGGCAGAGTAGAGGCGAAGGTCAGGGGAGGTTTCAGTGTGTCCACTTTTGAACACACGTTGAAGGGGGCCAACTTCTTCGTCAACAAAATAGTGATGTTCCATACACTGCTCTCTGAAATAGGCTAAATCTTTGTGAAAAGAACTGAAAATGAATGGTTGGTTTGAAGTTTGCAGACAAGGCCTATCTCCATTAATCCCAACTCCCCAAAACTGAATAAGACGGTATGACCATCTAGTTACTATTCCAATCATGAGGTTTTCAATCTTAGCCTTGGTACGAATGTTATTGATGACTCCATTATTGCATATCTTCTGCTTGTCTGAAGATAACAACTTATCTTTCTCCAAGTATTTTATGAAATCCGAAAGCAAATACTCCTCTTTCATCACCATTGATATGTTAACTTCATCTGAAAGTGGATGTTGCTTCCATTCCGCATATTCATGCGTAGTAATTAGCCCACTGGTTTTCCTTAATTCAACTATCGATTTCTCAAACTTGAAGTTTCTGAGTTCTTTATCCATTATCTTTAATAGCATGTGCAAAAATGAAGATTTGTCTTCTCCACTATTAGATTGAAAAAAGAACTCAACCAAATAGTGGTTGCTGCTGTGGTCCACATTCTGGAGGAGAACCACAAAACAAAAGGACAGCCTCGCTTGCTGCGCATAATGTGCCAACGGGTTCTCACGTATGCTAAATTCACATACATTTCGGCAGAAACTTGATTTTCCATCAACCAACATTACAGCAGGACTACAAATCCATTTCCCTATGTGTAGATGATGGAATCCACACGCTTCAAGATAATTATGCATTTCCCGATCCTTCAAGATGAGTGTCTTATCCTTGGCCTCTAAGAAAGCTATTCTTTGCATGCAACTCAAGTTATTGCTCGTACTAACGCACTCCTTGCAAGGACTCCAAACCTGCACCAAATGCAGTTGGGGTACTAATTCCATAGCCAATTTCATCATCTCTGCTATTTCATTCTCTGGTTGGTGATGCTGAGTTCAGATCATTGAGATAAGTTAATTTTTAATTTCACAAGTTTCTTATCTGGGAATATAATTTATGCAGTTCCACTGACTTTCACGAATTAAAAATTAGTTCCGAGTATTTCATCTCCATAGCCTTACTAAAAGGGACTAAATATTTACCATCAATTCCTCAGTGATAGATGAATAGCAGACATGTGTCGATGTCAATCCCGCTTTCTGCATAAAATTTGAATTATATACAAACTAAACAGCAATATTACATAGTACATTTTTCTATAAAAGAGAGATTAATTGTAATGAGAAACTAAAACATTAACAGCATTCATACTTGTAGCAGTTTATTTTCCAATTACAACTTAAAACATATGGATCTAGCATATGACATGAAAAAATATAAAACTTATTGATGATGATGAAATGAAAAAGAAAACCTTAAAGCCATGATCAACAAGGGAAAATATTTGGGCTAGACCAATTTGAGGAGACACAAACTCTAGCACGCCGTAACATTTTTTCTTGAGCATATCGAAGACAGGCACGGCCAAGTAGGTCCTGAGACCGCAACGCGCAGCCGCGTCTCTTAGTGGAAACTCTGTGACAGAGTAGAGCCTCAAGTCCGGGGTGGATTCAGGGTCACATAGACACGCCCACTGGGTCCAACTTCCTTTCCCTGATATTGATGAGCTACACAAAGCTTCCTATACCAGCAATAACCTTTGTAAAGAGGACCAACCACAGCAAAGGGTTGGTCTACAGAGGCGAGGCGACCCTCTCTGATTGCCCAAAACTGCAGCATACACTTAAGACGCAAGTATGCCAAGTCCGATGTTGCTGCTTTCATAAGACAAAGGATCTTCTCTTTCTCTTCCTGTGATTCAAGCTTCTGTCCTATGCAAGGCCATAGCTCATTTTCTGTCCAGAAAAACCATCCACAGAGACTATATTTTGATAACAGGAAGGGGCTCTGCATGAATTCAGATATACAACACCTTTCACCATATCCCTCCCATTCTTCTAAACAACTCATCAGCCTGCGCTACCTACCTCTTCACTAATTTCTTTCTCTTCTAAATTAACTTGTACAAACTCCCTTATAACTTGACTGAAAATAAATACACTAATTTTACTTTTATGAGATTGAAATTTTTTATTAAATTTTCTAATATCGAGTTGACTTGTCCTATTTTATTATCTGGAGGATTAATGAAGCTCTAATAAAAGAGTGAACTTATGAGGTGTGAAATTAATCTATAATTTCCTATTATATACTAACGGAGATTGTAGTAATATTATGTCTATAAATTTATATTTTTAAGTTATAAATTTTCTTTTTAGTTAAAGAAATCATTTAAATCTTCTCTTTTTCTTTTTTAAATTTAGAGATAACTAATTCCAAGTCTACTAACTAATCTCTACATTCAATTTTGCGTGGAATATATAAAGGGAAATTAAAGCAATGCTACACAATTAAATACCAGGTTGTGTTCTGTGACTTCATAAGAGAGTGAACCCCAACTGCTACAATAAAAATACACATTATTAACTCAAAAACTATGTCATCCCATTGCAACTTGCAATTTTTTTATGAATAAATATTACATACTATGTTAAAAGAAAACCAATCCAAATAATTGAAAGATAAAACGTAGTTATTCATTCCATATTTCCATTAATCAATTGTACAATGCAGTTGAAACAATTAGAATGAAAATGAGGATAATCAATGCGACTATATCCGGCCACAATGCTTCGGGTATACTCCCCCGTCTCAGTTTTGTCAATCAATTGAAACGCCACAATACTGTTTCCCAAGCGTACAAATATTGCAAACAAGCTTACTTAGGGATCAATTGAACAAACACCTGCATACTAGTCTTGTCCCCTGCTGCTGTTATACTCCTGAGACAAAGCTGCAAATCATCATCACATGCTAATAAGATGTTATCATTGTCTTCATCCAAGTATCTCAATTTGAAGCTCCCTGTTTCCAACTCTAATCTTCTGGCCACTTCTTGTAGGAGGTTGTTTATTGTTGATGACAGACTTAACTTAAACTTTATAATCTCACCCTCATACTTTGCCTTTACTATCACTGTTTCAGACTCTGGTTGAAGATCAGTCAAGGGAAGCACAGTGGTTTTAATATTATTCAGGGGCAGATTTGTTAGCAGTGACATATCCTGGGGTGGAAGGTTGGTGCTGCGATTATGCTGTAAATCTTGAGAAGTTCCTACAGCCTTGAAAAGAGAAGGGTTCTTCATGTATTTTTCACTACTTGGCCACCGATGAATGTCATTTTTTCTGCATGCCCGTTTTATTGTTGATTTTCCAACTGCAACACATACAATATGTTTCTTACCAAGTCAAAATGTTGGCACAAATTACTAAAAAGTTACACTCACCACCAAGCGCTTCTGCAACTTGCATGAGAGGCTTCCCAAAATGTGGTTGTAGATCCTCAAGCCTGATATTTAGGCTAACATTTCTCTTTCTTACAAGTTTATCCTTTGCTACCTCCTTTTCTCTAGAGTCAGAAGTTGCAGCATTGGATGGTTTTGCTCGTGAAATGCTTAGACCAAAGTTCTTGACTTCGGGGACAAAATGACGCAACTCACTGTTAGAATTTTGTGGCTCCTTTTGGCTGTAATGGACAGCTTTAAATCTGACTGGGGATGAATAAGATTCATCTAATTCAAAGGAAGTGGGTTGGTTTGGTTGAGGAAATTGAATGACATCGACTACCAAATCGTCTCCCAGTTGTTGGCCGGATGCAACCTTAAAGCTGGTAAGTTTCTGCTTCAGTATTGGCAATAGCATACGGAGAAAGGAGGAAAGATACTCATAATTTGCAGGGCCTTGGTATAAGAAGAACTGCAGAACGTATAGGAGGTCCCCTGTGTGTGAACTTTGCAAACAAATTGCAAAGCAAACATCTAATCTATCTCGTTGTAAAAAATGCGACTGAGGTTGTTCAAGTATGCTAAAATTGCATAAATTTCGACAAAAACACGACTTATTTTCAGATGCTAACACCATCCCAACAATCCCCTTTCCAGTTAGTACCTGACGGAAGTTATTAGGCCAATCCAATTTAACTATATTTGAGCATTGTAACCGTTCCATGCAGCTTATGTTACCGTTGATAGCATCACATTTATTGTACGTAACCCAAACATCTTTCGCAAACAGTTGGGGAATCTTCGAGAACAATAGATTGGCCTGTAGGAGTTCAATCTCTGCAAGTCTCCGATTTCCAACCTAATTTTAAAAATAACATCTTGATAAGTAGGGGAAAAAGGAGCTTCTACAAAGTGAATACTGAGCAATACTTACCAGTAATTATATATCTTTACTTCAAGAACTATTAAGTTAGATCATATTTCATATAACTTACCGCGTTAGTTGACTTGAAGTTGATATGAGTTGAAGAAAGACTTGTTGCCTGCCCAGGGAATCCAACATTATTATCAAATAATTGTATATAGGTGAATCTAAAAGTTCTATCCATAGACAATAAATCAAAATGTGTGAGTGTGAAATGGGGAATAATGCATACCTTTAGTGCATTTCTGATGGTACCAATCATTTTATAATCATCATCATCAACTCCAACACATTCTAGTACCCCAACACATTTTTTATTTTGATCCAAAATAGGGAAAGCAATGTATCTTCTAAGATGGCAATGCAGAGCAATATCTCTGAGCGGAAACTCAGTGGTAGAGTAGAGGTGAAGGTCAGGGGTGGTTTCATGGTGTCCACTCTGAAAGACACGTTGAGGTGGCCCGACTTCCACTCCGGTTGCTCCATCATCCACAAAATAGTAATGTTGCATACACTGCTTCCTGAAGAAAGCTAAACCTTCATTAAGAGAACCGACAGCAAAAGACTGGTGTGAAGTTTGTAGACAAGGCCTATTTTCATTCGTCCCAAGTGCCCAAAACTGAACTAGACTATATGGCCTCGACACCCATTTGCTTGCTATCATCATCATTAGTTTACTTATCTCCTCCTGCATAGGAATAAGAAAATCCATCTCATCTCCCCAAAAAAGCCACACATGCCTGCGCCCTTCATGCGGTTGCAGGCAAGATAAGTCAGGCGTTTGCAAGTATTTCTTGAAATCCGAAAGCGAATACGTTTTTCTACAGCCCTTCATCACCGTTAACATGTTAACTTCTAGTGAGCGTGAATGCTGGTGCTTCCATTCCACATATTCATACCCGAGTGCACTCGTTTTCCTTAACTCAAATATTGACTCATCAAACTTGAAGTTTGTGAGTTCCATCTCCATTATCTTTAGTAGCAAGTGCAGAAAGGAAGCATCACATGCATCTTCACTGCTATTAGATTGAACAAAAAAACTCGAGAAAACAGTTGTGGTTGCTATCGTACACATTCTGAAGGTGAATCACAAAACAAAAGGACAGCCTTGCCACTTGCGCGTAATGTGCCAAGGGATACTTGCATATGCTAAAATCACATATATTTCGGCAGAAAGATGATTTTCTATCAACTGACATGAGTGGTCTACCAACCCATTTCTTTTTTTGTAGATGGTGGAATTCACAGGCCTCAAGAAATTCAAGCATGCGCGAATCCTGTATCTTGCAGGAATTCAGCTTCTTATCCTTGAAATTAATGAAAGCAGTTCTTTCCATGCAGCACAAGGTATTGGTTTCAGAAACACATTGCTTGCAAGGAGTCCAGAACTGCACCGTGTGCAGTTGGGGTACTGCTTCCATAGCAGATTCCATCATCTTCACGATTTCACTTTCTGGTTGATGTATGTATTTGAGAGGCTGAGTAAGACATAATTATTAATTGTTAGTACATACTCAACTCAAGGCAATCATGTAGTTTAATCTCAAAACACACACGCGCACGCACACATATATTTATAAGAAGAGTATTATATAACTGTAATTGAATTTCCTTCTTTTTTGCGTTATCTCTAATATTTACCTTAGATCTAAAGAAGAAATCAATAGGTGAAGAGCCGATATGGGTAGATCTCAACCCAGCTTCCTGCATATAATTTGAATATATAATGTCACAAAAGCCGCTTAATTATAACAAGAAATTCAAGCAAAAGGCATCCTACAGCAACATATTTTCCAATTTAAACACATGAAATATAGAAATCAATAAAAGCACTTACTACAGTATCAGTGTGTTTATTACAAAAACACACCCTATTCGTTTAACATTCAGATCTATAAAATGTGGTTGATATATATATATATATATATATATAGATATAGATATATAGCACTGCCTTTATGATCAAAATATATATAACAGCTAGGTTTTATGTTAATCCAAACCTGTAGGCGCTTTTTATTCCCAACTCACAACCACTTCTGTTAAGTTTATCTTTGTTACAAGATTTATTGGTATTATATCATAATTGGATAAATATAATTAAATTTGAAAAATATGTGATTTGAAGATTTCCATTTCAAAGGAGAAAGGTGTAGCATTAACATTCATTATTTACATTATAGAGTAATGCATATTTCTAGAAAATTCGAGCATTTTGTGGATGATGATGTAATTTGCATTATAAACTTTAGATGTGAGAGACAGAATAAAGAATTAAATCCTAAAATGCTTAGTAACATTAAAATAGCTTTGCGTTCTTATTATAGCCATATTCCGCTACTGCTGCTTTTCCAAATCCAGCATCTAAACTAAATTACCCTTTAGCCAAGCATTTTAACACAAACCACTCAATATCGTCAATTTACTGAAACCACATATGTATACTGAATCTACACCAATACATAAAATCAAACACATATTGACCAAGAGAAGGAGAAAACCTTAAGGCCTTGATCCACAAGAGAGAATAATTCAGCAATGCGAATACTACTTGATATGATCTCCAGCACGCCATAACATTCCTTCTTAAGCAAATCGAAGACAGGCATGGCCACGTAGCCCCTCAAACCACTATGCACAGCCTCGTCCCGTAGTGGAAACTCTTGGATAGAGTAAAGCCTCAAGTCGGGGGTGGATTCAAGGTTCATATTCAGGAATGCTCGTCCAACGCCTCCAACTTCCTCTTCCTTTGCATCTTCCTTCACTAAATATTGGTGTTCTTCACAATGCTTCCTATACCAACAATACCCTTTACAAAGACTCTTGCTAACAGCAAAGGGTTGACCTACAGTTGTGAGGCAACGCTGCCCCGCAACCACTTTCTTTCCCCAAAACTGCACTATATACTCATCCTTTCCCCATGTCCTAAATGTCAAAGACGTTACTGCTTCGAGCGCACTTTTGATCTTCTCTCTCTCATCTTCTTCTTCGCCAACACTTGAGTTTTGCAGCAAGCATGAAATAATCTGGGCTAATCCTTCCAGTTCCATTAACTCGTATTCTGGTTCCTCTTCTATTTTGGGATACCAAAACACCCATCCATAAAAATTCTTCTTTGATGAGATATTCGGGGTCTGCAGTAACTCTTTGAATTCAGATATGGAGCAGCACTCACTGGATCCCTCCCACCCCATCATCGCAGAAAACTCATGCTCCTGCGCCATTCTTCACAATCCAAAAACGTCTTCAATGTACCTTTCACTGCAGTACCCGATAAATACACCTACCTATAATTATAAATCAATGGTTTGCTAGGAATATAAAAATAGATAGACATGTTCAAAGAAATTGAAGGAGAGTGAGCCCAGTTGTTATAATTTATTGTATGCACATAGAGTATTATTTCTAAAAATTATGTCATCCAATTGACTAAGCTGCATTTGCGTCACATGTGTACACCTATGACCTAACAGGGTAAATTCCATCCATACTCATCACTTAAAATTTGTTTATCTTTAAGATACATCAAATCGCCTCTTATAATTGAAATAATTTACCTCCTTACCAATATCGTGGGAGCCACTCCTATCGCCAACCCCCTCCCCTCCATCCCTAGCCAACCCCTGTAAATTGCAATCGTCCCGGCTCTTATGAATCTCCGCTATACTCATCCTTTCACTCTCACACATGTGAATCGCAACCGTGTTCATCCCCTGCTTCAACTGTCTATTCGTTGCCAATGTGTGTTTTTTCAATTTACCTCTATACAAAAGTGCTCATCACCGCCGCTTTTTATCTCAGCCACCACTGTGTCTCGCCACTGCCACAGCCGAACCGACCATGATTTGGCTCAAGCCTTATACTGAAAGGAAGGCCTTAACCCAATCTACTGAAGCCCTCAATCAATTTCCAATCAATTTCACCCAAAACCATCTCCACCGCAATTAATTGCTGCCAAATGTGACCGTGAAACCTTGTCCAGCACCACATTTTTTTCTCTCCTCATTTTTTCCCCTGTCTGTTTATTTAAGAGGCACACTAGATCTTTTTGACAAGGTGAGGTCTTCATACGGAGATATGTTGATAGAGTGAAGCTTAAGATATTGACAAACGTATTCCAGGGACCTCTCTTGGACGATGATGTGTGGGGAATCTGGAGATCACTTGTAAGAGCAGTAGAAAAGATACTGGATACCAGTGTTTTCAATTTTTCATAACTGGACCGATAACTAAACCGGACAGAGTATCGGTTCACGGTTTAACCGGTTGGATCGGCGGTCTAACTGTTAAATTTATTTTGATTTATATTTTAAAATATTATATATGTTATATTAAAAATAAAATAAATTAAATATTCTCATATAAAATATTAATAAATTATATGTCACATATTGAAATAAAGTAATAAAATAATAGAAACACATACAATTGAAATTAAAATACTCAAAAATAGCTCAAGGTATAATACCAAATTATAATTCATGATATGTTTTATAATTCATGTATAAGTAAAATCTCAAATTAAAATATTATTATGAAAATTTTAAATATATAAATTGTAGAATAAATTAATTTTGGAATTGAGACATGTTTCACGATTTAATTTAATAAAAGAATTATAAAAAAATTAAAATATAAAAATAGACCGGTTTGACCGGTTTTTTCCGGTTGAACCATAAAAACGGTTTTCAGGGGGCAACCGGACCGGTTCCATGGCCGGTTCACGGTCCGACAGGTTCAATCGGCCGGTTCAACCGGTTTTCAAATACAATGTTGGATACCAGTGTTTTCCTAATCAAATTACTCAATCGGTGGGTTTTTTTTTTTAATATTGTGTTTTTCATTTACAGTTATAATATTACAGTGAAATTCAAGATACTTTTGTTTTTAAGCAGAATCATAAACTCTATTCACGTTTTAAGGAGAAACGTGAACTGAGATCACGTTTTACTTTTACCAACACTTTCGTTAACGTCGGGAATTGTGAATATTAAGAGTGAAAACTTGAACTCTGTTCACGTTTTTAATTTAAAGTCAAACCAAAATTAATGTACATCTAAATGTTGCAGTGTGAAATGACGTTTCCATGGAAGATAATTAAATTTAAAATGTCACCTCAACTCTCAATGTAAGCATATATGGCAGCACATTGATGTCTGCAATTAATAGTCTATTTGTTTTCTTAAGATAAAAGAAATTCAAATGAATAGTATTGAGAAGCTAGTAAAGAGTATTTTTTTTTAACTTTTGGTCCCACAGGACATGTATTATCTAGAATTGGTCTCAAACATTTTACTTTGATCCCATACAATTTTTTTCTTGCACTTGTAGTTCCAAATATTATAAAATTTACACATTTTGTCCCAAACATTGATGGCTCCGTTAAATACAAGATTTGCAGCGTTAGTCCCATAGGATTTACTCATACTTAAATGTGTTTAATCCATTAATCTATATTCTCATATTTAGTTCCATTGGTTTTTTAATTGCACAATAAGTCCCACAGGATATAAATATTGAACTTTGCCTCCCATAAGATATAAATATTGATTAAAATTTAAAAACTATTAAAATAAATCAACTAAATCTTTAAATAATAAAATTAAATCTTTAATAAATAGTTAAAAAAATTCAACTAAATCTGAAAAAATAGTTAAAACTAAGAAATTAATTTTAAAAAATTCCAATTTTAATTAAAATGTAATTATTTTTTAATTTAATTATTTATAAAGTCTAGTTAATTTTTAAAAAAAATCTTATTTTATTGAACTTTAGCCTATTTTTTAAATTTAATATTTTTTGAAGATTTTACAGTGTTTATATATGTTTTTTAATGGATTAAATTATAAAAACCAATGAGACTAAATCTAAAAATATAGATTAATGGATTAAATCATTTATGTATGAGTAAATTTTATGGGACTAACGCTGCAAATCTTGTATTTAACGGAGCCATCAATATTTGGGACCAAATGTGTAAATTTTGTAACGTTTGGGACTACAAGTGCAAGAAAAAAATCGTATGAGATCAATAGTGAAATGTTTGGGACCAATTCAAAAATAATACATGTCATGTGGGACCAAAAGGACAAAAAACTCATTAAATAAATATAATAAGATCATAAAATAATAATAAAAAAATAATTTAATCAAAATAGTTTTTTTTTTATTTTTTTTTTTCTTAGTTCTTCAATCGCTAATTTTTTTTTCAAGCAAGTTTCTGACTTTTGATTTGATTAAAATTAAAAAATAAATAAAAATAAGTATTAATATTTTTTAAAAGTAGACGGTTTGATTGATTCACCACGATTCTGAGATTTCAACTATAAAAATGATTTTTTTGGTGTACTTGAACCGTCAAAACAATGTTGGATACTACATATTTTGTAGGAGTTAAATTTTTTTATTGTAATATAACTATAATTATGAAGTTTTTAATTTTAATGGTCTAAAATAAAATATAAAAGTTTAAATTTGATTATATTAAAATACTAAATAAATTAATTTATTAAGAATTTTTAAATTGTCAGACCAAAAATATATTATTTTGATTTTATCAATTCAAAAAAGGGTGAGTCACAGATTGATACAAAAATAATGCACTATTTTCAAATAGGTACAATATGCAAAAAAAAAACTTTATTATTCAACTTATGTTTACACTATTATGCAAAAAAATTCTACCTATTTGAAAATAGTGCACTACTTTCAAACCAATCTGTGATTATTTCTTCAAAAAATTATATTTGGCTCTCATTCTCCCACTCCCCCAAGTAGGCGTGTGCATAATTCGGCTTTTAACTGAAAATCGAACTGAAATATGAATTCAGTTTGGTTACTGTAATGTTCGGTTTGGTTCGATTAGTATTTTTTTTCTTAATTTTGATATTCAATTCGATTCGATAATTTATCATTATTATTTCAATTAACCGGTATTCAAGTTTAATAAATAACAAAAACTTATATAAAAATTTCTACGGTAGGAATTTCAAAAAATAGACTTAAAAAGAAACCAATCTCACGCGCGCGAATAAAGTGTAATTCACGTCCAGGAAATCAACGTATTAGTATTACATATGTTCTCCCCACCACACCTCGCCCCACCCCCACCCCGACCCCACCCCACCCCCACCCACTCCCACACACACATGCAGTCATGCACACACGCTCATAATGGCCATATAATGTAATGTCCATGGAAGTTTTAATTTTATTTATTATTTTTTAATTATTGTAAATTTAAAAATAAATTAAATAATATTATATAATAAATTTAAAAACTTGTTCTCAATTTATATTAGTATAGTAACACGTATTTGCCTATAAAGTAATACAAACTGAAAAGCAAATATGTGTTACTATTAGAGCAAATGTGTATTACTATCTTATAAAATATTACTCCCTCCGTATTTCTATAAGTTGCTCGTCGCTTTTGGGCACACGAATTAAGGTAAAAGTGAAAAAATATAAGTGATGTGATGGAAAAAGTGAAAAAATATAAGTGATGTGATAGAAAAAGTGAAAAAGTATGAGTGATGTGATGGAGAAAAGTGAAAAAGTAATGAAAATAGTGTAAAAAGTATTGAAAATAATAATAAAGAAGTGAATAGTAGTTTCCAAAAAAGGTAAAAAAGCAATGAGCAACTTATAGAAAGACGGACGAAAATGGCAACATGGGCAACTTATAGAAAGACGGAGGGAGTATTATTTTACATGCATTTAGTTGTTTTTATAGAATAAATAATTTTTTACATAATATAAGAGCAAAATATATGTTACTATAAAAATAAATATTGGTTATTCACAAATATTTACTTATTTTTATAGAAATAATTGTTTTTTCATATAATAACATGTGTATTACATGAAACAATAAATCTAGATTTAAAGGGATGATAAATAAATTAAGAAACACATATTTATTCTCATAAAAATATATTTTGCCTATATAGTAACACACATTTGCTCATATAATAACACAAACTAAAGAGCAAATATGTGTTACTATTAGAGCAAATGTGTGTTACTATCCTATAAAATATTGTTATTTTACATGCATTTATTTGTTTTTATAGAATAAATAATTTTTTACATAATATAAGAGCAAAATGTATGTTACTATAAAAATAAATATTGATTATTCACAAATATTTTCTTATTTTTATAGAAATAATTATTTTTTTTCATATAATAACATATGTATTACATGAAACAATAAATCTAGATTTAAGGGATGCTAAATAAATTAAGAAACACATATTTATTCTCATAAAAATATATTTTGCCCATATAGTAACACACTTTTTCCCATATAGTAACACAAACTGGAGAGCAAATATGTGTTACTATTAGAGGAATTGTGTGTTACTATCTTATAAAATATTGTTATTTTACATGCATTTATTTGTTTTTATAGAATAAATAATTTTTCACATAATGTAAGAGCAAAATGTATATTATTATAAGAACAAATATTGATTATTCACAAATAATTACTTATTTTTATAGAAATAATTTTTTTTTAATATAATAACATATAAATTACATGAAACAATAAACCTAGATTTAAAGGGATGATAAATAAATTAAGAAACACATATTTATTCTCATAAAAATATATTTTTCCCATATAGTAACACACATTCGCCCATATAGTAACACAAATAGGAAGACAAATGTGTGTTACTATTAGAGCAAATGTGTGTTACTATCTTATAAAATATTGTTATTTTACATATATTCATTTGTTTTTATAGAATAAATAATTTTTCACATAATGCAAAAGCAAAATGTGTGTTACTATAAAAACAAATATTGATTATTCACAAATAATTATTTATTTTTATAGATATAATTATTTTTTTCATATAATAAAATGTGTATTACATGAAATAATATACCTAGATTTAAAGAGATGATGAATAAATTAAAAAACACATATTTATTCTCATAAAAATATATTTTGTCCTTATAGTAATACACATTTTTTTAT
Source organism: Prunella vulgaris (assembly GCA_026898435.1). Lineage (NCBI taxonomy): Eukaryota > Viridiplantae > Streptophyta > Magnoliopsida > Lamiales > Lamiaceae > Prunella > Prunella vulgaris. Next base: position 14,372 of record JAPKLY010004279.1, read on the forward strand.
ATAGTAACACAAATTGAGAGATAAATGTGTGTTACTATTAGAGTAAATTTGTGTTACTATAAATTTAAATGTGTGTTACTATGTGTATAAATATATATTTACAATATAATATTCAATGTATATTTTTTAATTAATACAATAAATTAAAAAAATAAAAAATAAAAATAAATTAAAAAGAAAAGTAATTGCTGGCGTAGGTGTGGGGGAGGAAAAATTATATATATGGGGTGGGAACTGGAGGGATATTAATATGTGGGTGTGGGGGGTCAAGGTGGGGGAGGGAAACATTACACTAATAGCAACAGTGGTAGCGTGCGCGTAAGTTTTACAATAGCGCGCCTGAATTTTTATTTTTCTTTTTTCTATATTTAAAAATGTCTACCGTAGAAATTTCTACACAAGTGTTGCTCTATATGTTCAATAAACACTCTCTCCGTCCCACTATATATTGCTCATTTTGTCATTTTCGTGCGTCCCATTATATATTTTTCATTTGTTTTTTTTACCTTTTTTTGAAAACTATTATTCACTTTTTTATTATAATTTTAATTACTTTTTACACTATTTGTCACACCCCAATATTAATAGGTTCTAATTAGCATGCAACTGAAGCTTTTTCTAACACAGATTTAATATTCATGAAAATTTTAGGGCGCGACAAATTTTTTTTCTTTAATCACTCTTTTAAAAGTTAAAGGACTAAATTAACTACGTATACACAATATGCATTGCAACGACTTAAATATAACAATTGGAGAATAGGGAGCTGGATCGGTAAACCACTAATGTCATCAGCTGATCATAGCAGAAAATCATGTTTCTGCCGAAATATATGTGA
>JAPKLY010004280.1:0-15208 GCA_026898435.1 Prunella vulgaris
AGTCCGGCTATCAAAGCTTTGTACTCCGCTTCGTTGTTGGTTGCTCGAAAGTCAAACCGGATCGCGGAGGTGAAGACTTGTCTATCCAGGCTGATCAGAACTACACCGGCTCCTGCTGCTGTGCTGATTGATGATCCGTCGACGTAGAGGTGCCATGGAGCTATACGTCCCCTCATCGGATCTTGTGGGAAAGTTAGCTCGACGATGAAGTCGACGAGCGCTTGTCCCTTGATCATTGTTCGGGGTGCGTAGGTTATACCGTATTGACTGACCTCTAGTGACCATTTCAACAGACGTCCGACGGTATCTTAGCACTGCAGTATTTAACGTAGTGGGAACATCGTCAGCACCTCTACCGGGTGGTCGAAGAAGTGGGGCCTCAATTTTCTAACACTCATCACCAGTGCGTAGGCTAGCTTCTCTGTTGGGGTGTACCACAACTCAGCTTCGTGTAAAACTTGGCTTACGTAGTAAACTGGTAGGTGTGTTTTCACCTCTTCTCGGACCAGGATGGAGCTGATGGCCACCTCCGACGCGGCGAGGTACATGTACAGCTTCTCACCAGGTACTGGCTTTGACAGGACCTGCGTATCTGCCAGGTATACTTTAATGTCTTCAAAGGCTCGTTGGCATTCGCTTGTCCACACGAAATGGTTTTTAAGGTGCAGCTTGTTGGATTTAGCTGCCTTCTTGTACCTCCGCGTGTTCGCCTTGATTGCCTCAAAAAATGGGTGATTTCGGTCGCCAGACCTGGAGATGAACCTATTCAGGGCAGCCATGCACCCGGTCAACCTTTGAATCTTCTGTACAGAATCTGGCACACCCATCTCGATTATGCATTGGACCTGCGTTGGGTTGACCTCTATTCCTCGTTGGCTCACCAGATGCCCCAGGAATTTTCCTAAATATACGCCGAAGCTGGTCTTCTTGGGGTTCAGCTTCATGTTGTAGTGGCGTAGTATGTCGAAGGTTTGTTTTAGGTGGTCGAGGTGATCCTCCTTCCTCAAACTCTTGACAACTATGTCATACACGTACACCTCCATGGAATCACCGATGTGTTGGTCGAACATCTTATTCACCAACCGTTGTGTTTTTTCACCAGGACGGGGTTCGCGACCCACTGTGGACATAAGACTTCCTTGATCAGTTTGTTGTCCAACAGCTTCCCAACTTCGGTGGTTAGGGCCGCGTACTTGTCTGGTCCATACTTCCTTCTTTTTTGGCGGACAGATCTCCTTGTCGGATCTATGTTGAGTCGGTGACAAGCGTGCTCCAACGAGATCCCCGTCATGTCTTCATGGGACCAGGCAAACACGTTCAAGTTGGACATAAAAAATAGCTCCATCCTCGACCGGTACAGTTCTGACAACTCGGAACCTATGAAAAGTTTCAAGTCCCTTTCCGGGTCCACCGGGAGTGCTGTCAATTCCTCCATGGGAGTGGCTTTCCTCTTCTGACTTTTCCACCTCGGATCGCTGATGAACTCATCCCATTCTTCTTGTGACATACTCGCAGGCTCGTGACCTAGGCGTGTTTCGAGATCATCAGTTTGACTATCAACTCGGACAGGTTCCTCAACGGTCAGTACGTCCGGGGGTTCGTCAGTTTGGAGAGGTTCTGTAACCTGGGGAGTTGGATCAATGTCCATTGATACTTGTTCTTGACCTCTCGCAGGTTCCCCATCTTGGACCTCGTCAAACACTTCCATGGGCGCAGGTTGCTGATCCTGCACCGGTTCCTGCACTTGGTTGTTTTGGGTCTCTTCCACTCTTTCCATTGGTGCCGGTTGTGTATCCTGCGCAGGTTCTGGGACTTGGTCGATTTCTGGCAGGTCACCTACCTCCATCAACTCAATTTTTGTTGAGATGATGTCTAGGATGTTTGGCTCATCTGCCGAAATCTGTACGTTCTCTTTAAGGATGTGAACCTGTGTTACGGGCTTCTTGACCCGGCCATCTTTAATCTGGAGTAAACACTCTCGGGCCTTTTTCTGGTCGCCTTTGATGGTTCCGGCACCTTTTAGAGTTGGGAATTTTAAACAGTAGTAGTAGGTCGAACACGCCACTTTGAATTCATTAATAAAGGGGCGGCCAAGGAACCCATTGTAGGAGGACTGCTGGTCGACAACTAGGAAATCAACTAACCAAGTCAGCCTCCGTTCTAGGTCCTCGGCCGATACAAGCTGGACGCTTAACCTGATACTGCATAGGGGGACGGTTACAGCTTCTCCGAACCCCACTATCCTAGCATTGCTAGGTTCTAAGTACGACTCAAAATCACATAAGGCATCTAAGGTGGAATTGAAGAGAATGTTGGTGAAAGCGCCGGTGTCCACAAGTAGCCTGTGGACTCTAACGTTCATGATGTTGGCGGTTATTACCAAGGAGTCATTGTGGGGCATCAGTACCCCTTCTAGGTCCGCCGAAGAGAATGTCAGCTCATCAGTGAGTTGTGCGACGGGCCTGGAACTGGAGCTGCCTTCCTGAACTTGATTCACGGCCCAGATTTTGGCCTTCCTCTGTCTCTTGGAAATGGAGGATCTTCAGTCTTGGAGACCTCCGATAGCTCCGATTTCTTCTTCGAGAACCAAGAGTTCTCTAGTGGGATCCAAGTTCTGTTGAGGTTGGGGAGGCTCCCTTTGCCTATTTTGAGGACCACGTTGGCCCGCGTCCTCTTCATCATCATCGGAGGCTTCCCTCCTCTCGAACATGGGCCTCTTTACCGGTGTTTTCTTTACGAACTCGGCCAGCTTCCCATCCTCGTAAAATTTCCATAGTTGTTTGAGGAGGTCTCGGCATTCACTGGTGAAGTGGCCGATCGACTGGTGATAGGCACAATACTTTTTGGGGTTGAGCTTCGTGCGGTCCTGGCGAATTCTTCTCGGCTCTTCCAACAAGGCTTTATCTTTGACCGCAGTAAAGATATGGTCGACGGAGACAGTGAGGACCTGGTTGAGCTTCTCCTTGAACTCGTCCCCATCACCGAGAGCTTTTAAATTCTGGGGAGCCTTGTATGTGCCCCCGGACTTTTTCCCGTAGGGCTTTTTCTCCTCGGAGGCACCGACCTCTTTCAGGAGAGCCTCCTGCATGGCAACGAATACCCCGACTTTGTGCCAAAATTCGGTATAGGTGTTCGGGGATGCTAGGTGCATTTCCTTCCAGAGCTCGGTGCCCTTTCTCAGTCCCGTCATCACCACGATGATCTTGGTGTCATCGCTCACCGGTTCGCCTTCCAGCAGTATCTTATCGAACCTCTCCAGATACTGCTGGTCGATCTCCCCCTCGCCTTGGTGGATGTTGGCGAGTCTATGCTTTTGGGTAAGGTAGGATCCAAACCCGGAGAGGTGGGCCAAGAACTCCCGCGTGAGTTGACCAAATGAGTGGATTGACCCCGGGGCGAGTGATGAGAACCAGCGGTGGGCTCGGTCCCCTAGGGTCAGTGGGAAGTTCCAGCATTGTGTGGCATCTGTAGCACCCACAGAGATCATAAAGTCTGCATACTTGGCCAGGTGGACCTTCGGGTCGGACTCACCCTCGTATGCAGACATCACCGGGAATTGGACCTTCTTTTGGACCGGTGCTCTGAGGATGGCGGATGCCAGTGGAGATGCGGGGAGAGTGGTGGCATCAGGACCGCCAGATTTGGCTGCTACTTGCGCTTGTAGCATTTCGATGGCCTTTTTCAGAGAGGCCAGCTCGTCGTTGTGGGCCACTTCCGGTGGAGGTTGCTCGAAGGTCGTGCGCGTCGTGGATGCACGCCCCTGAGGTGCCTCACTCTGGGGTGACCCCTCCGTGACGGGTCGGAATTGGTACCCACCATTGGGGCCCAATCTATCAGCTGTGGGCCTCCTCAATCGATCGTGGGCGGACCTACGGGGTTGTAGGTCTGACTCTCTCCCTCTGGGACGTAGTCGGGGCCGCTGTTCGCTTGTTTTCTTCACACCTCGGCCCCAGCCTGCCTTGGAGGACCTCCCTTCTCAGCGATTGGTGGGTGGCGGACGCTTCGGTGTAGGCCAAAGCTCGCCCGGTATGCGGAGCTGACTCTTCCACCACCTTGGCCTTCCCGGTGCGCTCCCTGTGCTGGTGAGCTTGGGCGGAGCTCGCCTCCTGCTCGGTGTGGAGGTTGCTATATTAACCCCGGGTATGGATGCCCTGGGTCGGTGCAACCTTTGAAGGGTTTCAATTGTATGTTGGAGCTCGTCAGGGTTGTTAGCGAGGTTCCTTAGGGCGGGGTTCAGCTCCTCTTGAGTCACCAAAACCTGCTGGGGATGTCGCGGAGCATTGCTCTTCTGGGGAGCTAAGCGTGAGGTTTCCCTCTCGGCCTGGACCTGGTCGCCCCCTTTCCACCTCCTGGTATTCGCCGAGGTTTGTTCCTTAGGCATTTTGGGGTTTCGCTGGGGGTAGGTCGCCGAGGTTAGTAAGGAAGGTCACCGAGGTTCTTAACTTCCAGCCAGGGTGATTTTGTTCAGGTTTTCGTCTAGCCTTGCGTGTAACGAATTATCCAAAATCTGGTTTATTCATGTACACGCGCATGTTTGAAAACTTTTGCAGAATTTGTAAACCCTAAAATCCAGGTTTTTGTCCAAAGGGTGAAAATATATGTGTATCTTCAAGCGTTCTTGAACTTTGGTCAAGAACACCTTCAAATCTTCAAATCTTCTAACAACTCTCACTATTTGCTCTCAAATTTTTGGGTTAAATGCACCCTCCTTCTAGCGCCAAATTGTTGATAGAATTTATTAACGGTGTCAGTTACGTGGCTATTATAATGTGTTAATCCTATCAAACAATAATCCAAGAATTTGTTCTTGGATTGGATAATATAGAGAGAGAAAGTAGAGAATTTATTGAGAGAAAGTATTGTGCATTATGATTAAGTTGTTCTTGAATAGTACAAGAGAGTCCTATTTATAGGTGTGCAAGTGTGAGGTGGCATCTTACGAGCCTATTGGGCTCTCGGTGTTGACGAGGGTTCTTGACCTTCGTCTTGGTCCCTCACAATGCTCCCTTTACAATGCTTCGTCCTATTACATGTTCTATCTAAACACCGGTGGCCCCGATCCCTCATATTGGGCGAGCTTCTAGGCGAGCTTCGTTGCCTTGTGCTGATTTTATGATCGATGTAGTGCTGGAGTTGTGCTTGGTCTCCTTGGACGGGGGCGAGCTCCCTCTCGAGAGGAGAAGCTCGCCCGCTACCCTCTCTTCTCTTGGTATATTTGGCCGCTGGTTTTGGCCCATGGGGAACCTCGACGAGGTTCTCACCTACCTCGCCGAGATTTCTTGTGTTGACCCCTTGGATTAAGTTCGCCTATCAACATGACTGTCACTTCTTGGAACTCACCATGCAGCGAAGATCACAACCATTGCAGGGCAAGCATCGGAGGCGCTCAATGTGTGCAAGAAACTGACCATTGACTCCTTAGCTCTCAGCAGGAAGAGAGATTCAGCAAAATGTTGGATCAAAAGTTCGAAGAAAGAATTAATCAACTGATTGATGCCAAACTTGCTCAGCTGAAGGGGGCAGTGAAGGCAGAAGTCAGTGGTTAGGCTTCTGCTGAGGTCAAATCTGTAATAACGGTGCTGAGCTCTGAGTTGCGCTCTGAGCACAATGAGGCTATGAAGATGTTGGGTTCTGAAGTGCAGGTGTTGTGCCGTCAGCTTGGGGATGTTCAGGAGAAGCAGCACAATCTGATCAGTGAGCCCGGGATTCTGGCAGAATCAGTTGAGGAAATTGCCAATAGACTCAATGATGATGATGCCAAAAAGGGGGAAGAAAAGAAAATGGAAGGCAAATCTAAGAAGAAGAACTTCCTCCCTGAATTGGAGGCCGCTGAGAGGAAGCGGACGAGGTCCGTGGCTGCTGCTGAAGCTGAAAATCCTGAATCTGATCCAAAGAGGATGAGGCAGACCTCTGAGGATCCCTCCTTGAAACCGCTCTTCAAGGAGATGGAGGAAGCCATGTATCCGGGGTCAACCACTCAGAAAATGGAGATGATCGAGAAGGAGTTGCAGGCGAAGATGAGGGAGATTTTGTTGCTCGGTCAGATCCGGAGATAAAATGAGACAGTGGAGTATCTGACTTCGCAGATCGAAAAGCAAAGGAAGATAGCTTCAGGATCTCGGAAGAAGCCTCCGAGAAATATGGTGGTTGCTCTGGATCAAGGTCCTCCTCAGCACAAGCTGGTCTAGCAGTTCATTCCGATGGAGTTGTTAGAGAGGTGGATTCCGATCAGGAATCAATGGGTGTATCTATTCTATGTGATGGGGATCTAGGATGATCTCAAAGATGACAAGGAAACGATCCATCAGCACTGGATGATGGAGGAGTATCCTGACTTTTGGTTCGAAGTGATCAGACATGCTGATATTGCTGGCGTTGATATTACTCCCTGGCGTTGATAATGCGACATTCAATGCGGTTCAGAGTTGCAAGCGGCGGGATAGAATTTTCCAGATTAAGCATTGGAAAAATGTCAACTAGTACATCTAGCCTGCAACAACCCTATAATAGGAATATTTGGGTGGATCTCCTCCAACGGATCTATTTCAAATCTGCCTATAAATACAGAGGGCCTTGCACCCATTCAAGGTTACGGGAAATTCCAAGCGAAAGCATTCTCAAAGAATCCAAGCACTCAAAGCATACTTTGAACAACACTTTGAAGTTCTAAATTTCCCTAGTGTTGTAGTAGGATTCACTCTGTAATTGCTTAGACTTGATAGCTCTTATCTTTAACATTGTTTTGTATTGCTAGAGATATCCTTAGTTGGAATCAGAATACCAAACCCCTCAGGTTGTGAGGAAGGTTGGTTAGGAAAGACTGAGACTTGTAAAACCACCCAGGGGCTAAGTTCCTAAGAGAGGAAGGAAGCTACTCATGCACCTTGGCACATTAAAAACAAGTTATGATCCTTAGTGGAAGAGGATCACTTCCTGTTAAATCAAGCTGTGGACGTAGGAGTGGGTTATCTCCGAACCACGTTAAAAAGCCCATTGTGTGCTGATTTACTTACTTGTTCAGGATCATAATTGTCATTCATTATAAACTGAACATTTGCATAAGTTTTAAAATTCAGGAGAACTCAAGTCTCTTGATACTGAATCTTGTGCACAAGCCTTAACCACATTTTCTAAGCAAGTTAGAGAAAACATTTTTCAGAAACTAAAATGAGTAAAACTTAAGGGCTCACATTCCGCACGCACTCTAGCTTACTGAGGTAGCTGTCCAACTGACTAGCTTCCGAGCGGTCAGTAGGTTCGTTATCTCTACTGAGCTTTCGAGAGCACTACTCAGACTCAGCTTATCTGAATTCCTAACTGATCCGTCCCTGCTGCCCCTGCGGACTATCAGTTCAGTGTAGTGCCTTCAAGATCTTCCTGACTGAGTTTGTAAGAGCATTTTCTGAGGATTTTCAGAAAATCTGACATCAGTGTATTCCCCCCCATACACTGATTTACTCATTTCGGGACCAACAATATATATATTAGTATTATTGTTATTGTATTAGTATTATTATTGTTAGTATTATTATTGATTATATTAGGTATTGGTTATTGTTAGTATTATTATTGATGAATATTGGTGATGAATATTGTTGATGAGTATTGTTGAATATTGTTGATGAATATTTGATGATTATTGTAGATGATTTAGATTATTTGTTTATTGTAGATGATTTAGATTATTTGATTATTGTAGATGATTTAGATTATTTTAGATTGTTTGATTATTAAGATTATTGATGAATTGTTTATATTAGATGAATTCGACGAATTGATCAATTGATGATTTATTCATTTGTACTGTTCATAATAGATGAATCAAGATCAAAGTGAGCAGGGAGAGGGGTGAGAGAGGGGAAGAGGAAGAGGAATGGGGAGAGGGAGTATGAGAGGGAGGGGGAGACGACCGGTCCTGCCTTTACCTGAGGTACGGATTGAGCAGTTTCATCTCCCGATCTCTCCTAACTTTGTTGCGGGATCCTCTTCAAGTGCCAGAGCTTCTTAATCCCGACAACATCCTTTACAAGATAATCGACTCCAAGTTCGGCAGTCTGCAGACGGACTGTAAGTTTTTTATAATATTATAATATTAATACCTAATTATTTATAAGGTATATTTATGCAGCTAATTATTTTGTAATATTAATACCTAATTATTTATGCAGATTGATTCCGAGTCATAAGGCTTCTGGCTTGGTCACAAATGCACTGAAAAGTGTTGTCTGGTCTTATGGAATGGCTTTGTGGTCTAAAGTTCCCGACTCAAAGAAATCAGCATTTTTTAAGAGTATAATTTTATTTAGTATTTTAGTTATTATATTAATTTATATGTTTATTATGAATTTTATTGCAGAAGCTCTGCGTTTGGGGACCGCGACACGAGCAAGCGTTGCACGCTCTCTTCAATGAAAAAACGCAGCTGCACATGAAAGTTTTGGTTACCGACATCAAGAGCAAGTGGAAGGAAGAGGGGACCATTCAGAATATGGAGATAGACGAAGAGGGCCGCAATATATGGGAGGGACTAGTCAATTATTAGCTAGATCCGAGGAATGCTGCGAGGACCGAGAAGACCAGAAGAAATAAGATGAGCGACCTTACCGGGCAAGGCGTAGCCAGGCATCGAGCAGGCTCTCGGGCCATTAACGAGCATGGTCTCGCTTTTGTAATTATTTAATTTTTTTAATATACTCACATTTAAATTTATTAATTTTACTTAATTTAATTATTTTTTTGTACAGGAAGATGGAGCACGGACGGAAGGCCACCCTCATCGAGGAACTTCATTTTACTCACCCGGTTGGGGAGTCTGGACAGTCCACCTATGGCCGCACCACCGATCCTCATGTATGTATTTTATAATTTGTGTTCTAATTAATCATTTTATGAATTATACTAATTAATATTAAATTATAATTATATCTTGTTTAATTTCAGAATCAGATGAGGAAGGCCCTCCAAGAGGCTCAGACGGCGTCGGCACCCACCCCGGAGAATCCTTCCCCCACCCCTATTGATGTGGACCAAATCTTTTTGAATTTTGTCAAACCCAAGAAGGGGAAGTATGTAGGATTGGGCAGTCACAGTAAGACTGTCCGCCTATCCCAGAAGGGGAGCTCATCCTATTCCATCAGCTCTTACCCACCCGAAGATCTTGAAAGTCATCTCTTTGATGTCAGAAAGAAATTGGAGAGATCTCAGACAAAAGGAAAAGGAATTGAAGAAGTGGATGAAGAAATCGGAGAAAGAGGCACAAATGATGAAGCCTTGGGTTGAGCTAGCCTCGAAAAAGATGGGTTTGGATCCTCCCGTATTTTCTAGTGGTGGGAGTGATGATGATGAGGGTGAGAAGGTTGTCGGACTTGATGACGACGACTTTGATTCGGACGAGTAGTTATTTTATTTATTTTTGTTGTTGAACAATGAATTTATATTTATATTGAGTATTTAATATTTTTATTTTCTATAAATTATGTTGAATGTTTAAATTTTAGTAATGTCAAATAATTAGTTTAGAACATTATAAATATTTATTGAAAAATATTATAATAAACAAATTAGAAACAAAAAAGAAATTATTTTGATTAATTAAAAAAAAATGTGACTCAATTTGAAGTTAAATACAATTAATTGCAAAAAATTGAACAAATTAATAAATTTTCCTAATGTTAAATAATAAATTTACAACATTATAATATTTATTAAAAAATATATATATATACATAAACAAATTAGAAACAATAAGCAATTGATTAGAAGCATTTAAAAAAACGTGACTCAATTTGGAGTTAAATACAATTAATTGCAAAAAAATGAAGAAATTAATAAATTTCGTAATGTTAAATAATAAATTTACAACATTATAATATTTATTGAAATATATATATATATACTCATTTAATTAGAAGCATTTTAAGAAAAAAATGTGACTCAATTTGGAGTTATATACAATGAATGACATAACAATGAACAATAACGACAATTGCCCGAGTGGAACACGCCACATCTGAGTCGCCCAGAGATTGCATGTTCGATCCCTCTCAGGGGCGAATAATGGCAAATTTAATCTGAGCCATGTAAGACTCAAATAAAAGGTGTGGTGCATATATTACGATGCTAATTATATAATTAGCAAAAATAAAAATAAAAATTATACTTTGCGACCGCTAAGCAGGAAAAAAATTAAAAAAATATAAATTATACTTTCTGAGGCGGTTGCTAAATATTCCAAAACTGGTCAAACTCGGTTTTTTTAGCGACCGCCTCCGAAGTCGGTCGCTAAATATTAGCTACCACTGTTATAGCGACTACCATTTTTGGTCGCAAAATCGGTCGCTAAAACCAATTTTTTTTTAGTATCTATGCATGCATATTTGTCTAAAACAGATATATAAACTGCAGAATATAAAAGAATTATCTATGGGATAAACCCCATCCTGATATTCCCTAACTAAGAGAAGCACAATTAGAAAAAAATATCAATAATCTTCCTGTAATTTAGGCAGTATACAATTTTAGTCCAGTATTTTGTTACATTTTCAATTTTAGTCTTTTTAGTGTCAATATTAATCTTGTACATTTTTTCTTTTCCAATTTTGATCCACTTCTTGTCTAATTATAGTCCTGTGTCCTTTTAATTTTTTTTTTTTGACACGAAAACTATAAAAGTAAAAAACTAATAAGACTGATATTGGATATGACTTAAGTTATAGGATGATTACTGATATTAATTTACAAATAACTTTCCAATTTTAAAATTTTCTTAACTTTCTATAATAACTTTACAATACCTTTCCAAAAAAAAAAATTTACAATAAAATAATTAATATTTTAAATTTGTTCCACCCAAAATATTAAATTTAATAGGGTACGGAGAGAACATATTTTAGATGGAGTTGATATTAAAAATAAATTATAACAAAAATTGAATTTACATGAATAAAAAGCTTTTTATAACTCAATATCCAAAGTCTCTTACTAATCGCTAATCCATCAAATGAATTATTAATTCAACTGTAGTTATATTGGGTGTATATTGATAAGATGTCTAATTATTTTCCCACTTTTTTGACAGTGAACCCTCAACATGTGATCATGTCTCATGTAGGACAATTTTCATCCAGTTGTCTTCGATTTCAATTTAATCTATTTTTTTAGGTAAATTACCGACACTAATACATATTTACACTTAGAGAGCTCTAATAATTAAGAGCTCTCTAAGAGACAGCTATCTAAGTGGCTTTGGACTTAGAGAGCTGTTAGTTTTGAATATTGCTCAACACAATTTCTAACAAATTACAAAAATGTACTTATAATAAATAGATGACTAAATTATAAATATCAAACTCACAAAAAATAAGTGTTTAATTTCAGTAAATTTGAACGTGCATGTTCAGAATTTCAAATAATGAGTTTTGAGTTCTGTGCTATCTCAACTTCAAGCAGCAGGATGAATCAAGCTAATTAAACAAGCAATTGAACTAGAAACTAAATAAACAAGCTTATATATATATACTATATATAGTTAATTCTATCTTTTAGAAATAAAAAATTCATTTTATCTAGTAAAATTATATTAAAGGTATTTAATTTCAAGAGCATTTGCGTATTGATTAAAAAATAATTATATTTATAAATTAATTTATAATATTTGCATAGAAATATAATTTTTTTGTTAAACAGAAATATATATATATATATTTCATCTTATAGTATACCACACCAGGATCCAAACGGGGAAAGATGATTTTGTTATCAATGCATGTGGCACTCACTATCTTTCCATTAATTAAATGAAGGGAAAATATACATTTTTGTCGTAAAAGTTTCATTGACTTTTTTTTATAGTGAACCAATTATATATATTTTGAGTCTTGTGGAATTAGATTGTTAATTTAGTTAGTATAATTTATGTACTTAGATTGTTAAATTATTAGCGCTGTGAATGAGATGGAAGCAGTAGATGTATACCCTTTATAGTTTTTTATAAGAGATGCAAAATCAAAGTAAAAGAAGGGATTAGACATTAATTGATGATACTAAGTATGAAAATATCTCGATATTTTTTCAATATATTGTAGTCAACGATATCGATATTGGGAATAAATAATATTTTCATATATAATCCATAAAATAAAATAAAAGATATCGATAAATAACGATTTGCAATATCAATATGGCTTACTTAATTACTTGAGATTGATACAAACTGTTGATGTTTGGAAAGCAACTAGACGCCTTTTCAATTCTACTTGCATGCATATTTGTCTAAAATAGATATATAAACTGCAGAATATAAAAGAACTATCTATGGGATGAACCCCATCCTGACATATAAAATAATTAATATGTTCCACCCAAAATGTTAAATTTAATAGGGTACGGAGAGAACATATTTTAGATGGAGTTGATATTACTAATAAATTATCATAACAAAAATTGAATTTACATGAATAAAAAGCTTTTTATAACTCAATATCTAAAGGCTCTTACTAATCGCTAGTCCATCAAATGAATTATTAATTCATTTATTAGTGTAGTTATATTGGGGTGTTAAATGGGATCTTAATCCTGTGTATATTGATAAGATATCTAATTATTTTCCCAACTTTTTTGACAGTGAACCCTCACCAGATCAATACATGTGACATGTAGGACAATTTTCGTCCAGTTGTTTTATCTCCCTCGATTTCAATTTAATCTATTTTCTTAATTTTTTAAGTAAATTACCAAAAGTATATAAGTAAATTTTGTTTATTAAACTACTTAATGTTATATTTATCTAAAAGACTATTGTTGGTCCCTTAAGTGGTCAAGGTCTATAGGGGTGAATAGAACTTGAAAAACAAAACAAGTTTTCAAACTTTTTCAAAAAAAGGAATTTTAGAAACTTACAGTTGCCTTTTATAAGTTTTAAAATAAGAAGTCTACAAGAGGTTTGGACCACAAAGGTTACATCTGTAGACTATAGAAGTTTACAGCTGCAGAGTTATAAAAACTCTTGCAAATAAAACAATCAACTTGTAGACAATATTAGAGGGGTTTTCACACTTAAGAGTGTATTGAGAGACTTCTAATGTGCAACAGAAATAAGTATGTAAGTGTAAATGAAAAATAATATGAATTTAACAAACTTAACAACCGAGTGACTTATTAAAGTCTAAAGCTTTAGAGTTTAGTTTCTTTATGAAAAACACAAAGTTTTATGCACTAAGTTAAAATGAATGATGAATGTAACAATAAAGTAAATATGCAATACCGAAATTAAATAAACAACAGAAATAAGCAAAGCAAGAAGAGAACATGATTTATAGTGGTTCAGAGTCTATGATAAGACCTCCTACATCCACTGTTACACCACTCAGGTGTAAAATTCACTAAGAACAGATCACAAAGATCAATACAAGTATTTCCTCCTTAGAACTAGATTCACCCAGATTTCTATTCCAAATAAGAGAATACTATAACCTATTCACTCAAAATATAAAACTCATAAAAGAGTTAAAAACCTCACAAAGAGATATCTACATAAAGTAGAAATTTAAGTGTGTGTGAGGGAACAACAACAACAAATGTGATTCTTACTAAAAAAAATCATAACCAACTATCCTATGAATCACAAAGAATGTAAAACAAGAAAATCTCTCTTTCAGATTTGTTGGCTGTAAACTTGCTCAGGTTGAATGCTTAAAAGCCTAGGTTGTTGTTGTTGTCTCCTTTGAGAACTTCCTCTATTTATAGATGAAGAGGTGTGTCTTATCCGTTGGAGAATTCAAATTTGAATTCTGGATAAGGCTCATCTTTCTCTCTATAGCCTTTTCATGTGTGAAGTGGTCCTCATCCTTCACAAAGAATAGTACTGATTGTACTACTTGTCTTTTTCTCAGAATTCTGGTTGACTTTGAATTAAACTTCATTAAACATCCAGAATCTTCATGTAAATGCCTCCTTAAGTACTCTCTAGTGAGTGCATAAGTGCTTCACTAATTTGAGATTTAAGGGTCTTGATAATCTTCATTAATCTTGTACTTCATTCTTCAAACGGTTATATCAGTTGTAGGGTCTTAAACTTTACAGCTGCAAGTTCCTGAAAAATAGAAACTAGTTGTAGGAATAACATTACAACTGCAAGGTCATATCTGGCTATAAGTTGATCAAATATACAGATGCAGACTTCCCTTTTACAACTATAACTTCCTTAGTCATTTGACTTAAAATAAAGTGTTAGTATCAACAGAATAAAATACATGTTTTGCATACATCAAAATCTAATAAAAAATAGGTACTTAACAAATATGTCTCACCCTCTGATATTATGTTTAAGAAAACAAAACACTCTCACCGTATTCTAGTAACATTCGCTACTTTCTTTGATGAGGAACATTGCTCATCACAATTTCTAACAAATTACACAAGTCTAGTTATAATAAACAGATTACCAAATTATAAATATCAAATTCACATAAAATAAGTGTTTAATTTCAATAAATTCGAACGTGCGTGTTCAAAATTTCAAATAATGAGTTTTGAGCTGTGCTATCTCTACTTCAAGCAACATGATGAATCAAGCTAATTAAAAAAACAATTGAACTAGAAACTAAATAAACAAGCTTATATATATACTACTGTTAATTCTATCTTTAAGAAATAAAAAATTCATTATATCTAATAAAATCACATAGAGGTGTATCATTAATTAATTATGCTTGTTGCACTTGATAATGAACTATTGTAGTAGTTCCAATGTATAACATCCTGCATGAGCGTATTTAGAGTTGCTTACGAAAATTATACTTTTGAAAAAGTGATTAAAGTTGATAGTGAGTGTGAAAATAATTAAAAGAAAAGCTGATTGTGTTGGCAAAAAAAGTTGATGGTATTTAAATAGAACCCATAATCAGTGAAAAACATTCCATTAGCTTTTAGCATTAGACAACTTACTTAATACACTTAACTATATATTTAATACTTTAAAATAATTTCTTAATAAATTTATTATGAACTAGTTTTATATAAAATCTACTCGTATATAAATACCCATTTGAGGAACCTTACTTTTACTCTCTCACTCTTTCATTTTACACTCTCTTTTCCATTTTTAAATTTTTCCTAACTCTTTATATATAATAACTTTACATTACCTTTCCAAAAAAAATAAAAAAAAATTTACAATATAATAATTAATTTTTTAAATTTGTTCCACCCA
>JAPKLY010004281.1:0-15205 GCA_026898435.1 Prunella vulgaris
AATCTTTAAATACCTCCAAATATGGCTGAGGAACTGGGGGTTCCCAGATGGCAAATCCACCACTCAGAGGGCTCTGTACACACATTATGTTTATTTATGTGCTAAAGCACATTGATTTGCAAATTTCTTTATAAAAAAAATCATGGAAATTTCGTACTTGCAAATAAAGGAGCACATTCACAGCGTCATATAATCTCTCAACATGGACTTTTTCTCCTGAAATTTCCTTTGGCATTTGTGACAGTAGAAGCAGACACTGCAACAATAGTATTACATGTTAATTTCTCTCAAGTTTCTTTTTTATTTTTTCTAAAAATAAAAAGACCAAAAGATGTTGGAGTGAAAGAAGAAGAAAAATGACCTTCAAGGCTTCGGATGTGCAGTCCGATACAACCCAACCGTGATCTTGATCGGAGAAAGTCCACGCACCTTTAGTGAAGTGACGATACATGCTTTTGAAATCGCCTCTCGGATTTTCCTTAATCTACATATATATATAATCCAATTCACCATTCAAAAAATTGTTCTTGAGAATATATAATTACATATAACTTTGTGAAATTGATGAACCTGAGATTCTTTAATGTAGAAGTTTGCCTTGTTGAGGCAATCGCCATATTCCTCAGGCATACCACTTGCAATAACTGCTTGAGTTGCAAGACTAGTGTCCCATAATTGACTTCCAAAACTCTAGAATCACAAACATGCAGCAGCTTTAGTATTCATATATATTTAATTATTATATATATATATATATCCTCGTACATGCATTTTCATGCCATCTTCAGCAAGCCACAAATAATCAGGGACCCTGGCAAGATGATGCTTGAACTCGTCCCCTTCCGGGTCGTGGGCCCACCAGCACATCATTTGTAGACTCTGTATCACCAGCACGATGTTATTGTAGCTAGTAATGTAACAAAATTAATTAATTAAACGTCCAATTTAATATATATATATATATATATATATTCGTGCCAATGAAAATACTTTTTCCACACATCCTATGGTCATATATCTGGTTTCCTCAGCTCCGTAGCGCATGTATTTAATTGTCTTATCAAGGGCCCTTTGTCTAATCTTGTTCAAAGGCCATCGCCTCATTAATGGCTCTGTGCAGTAATTCAGAGTATCCCACAACAAATCTTGAACGAATGTGTGAGCATAGTAAATATCCTCCTGATGAATCAAATTGATCAAAAAAAAAATTTAATTATTAAATAAATTGTACCAAGATATACATATTTAACGACATAAATGAAGGAAGATAATTGAATTTCGAAGCTAGCTAGAGGTGTCTGTACTTTTAAGTATGCACGTTACTTTAAATTAAGTTTTAGAAAAATCTATAAAAATGAAAAATTACCTTGCAACAATCGTGACGTGCCTTATTCCAATCAATTTGATTGTAAGGGTTGACGTAGATTTCTTGTCGAATGGATAAAACAAGGTTGGTGAGAGGTCCACGGTATTTTCTACCATAGAGATACGACATAGGCATGTATGTTGTACGACAATAACACCACATTTTTGCTGCATTTTAATTAATATATTATTGAAATGGAAATTAAGGGTGTTAGTATATCAACTAAACAACAATTGAACTTTGTAATAGACTGATGGAAAGATGTATTGATTGCTTTTTTTTCTTCTTTGAAAAAAAACCTGGGTGATAAGGTAAAATTGAAGGGAATAACCAGAATTCAGGGGGAAGTGGATTGCAACCATCCCAATCATACACTCCAAGGACCTGTTTCAATTAAAACTTTTTAGTCACGTTATTTATAATGAATTTAGTTAATACTCCGATATATTGCATTAAATCACGTGCAAAAAAATGTATATGTTTTGTGAAGGCAAAGTATTATATGGAAAAGGTTCATGATAAGCTTATCATGAACAAGTTTTAAAGTATCTAACATTTCAAGTGTATTAAAAATCTCATCAGGTGTATCAAAAGTTGAGGTCAATAAAATTTACATATTGACTTCAACTTTTGATACACCTGATGAATATTTTGATACACTTAACTAGATATTTAATATATTAAGACAATTTCATAATAAACTTATTATGAATTATTTTCACACAATACATACTCTTCTGTGAATAGATGGAGTATATTTTTCTTTTCCGTAGGAAAAATAGTTAACATATTGTTTGGATAAAAGTATAGAATTCCGATTAATTAAAATCTTATTTACTCTCTTCTTGACTCATTTAAGCATGTCACAGAGTTCACGTGATATTTTATAAGCAGTAGAATTTAATTATTTAATATGTTTAATTACAGATTCAATCAAAGCCTTTTAAAAGTAATTCTAAATTTACTCAATTATCACTTTCTTAAGTATTGACACAAAGAGCCTTCCTGTAAAAATTAAAAAAAAAAAAAAAAAATAGAGGGCCTTCAGCTATTTGTTCTACCGCTCAAAAGATATAATACACATGTAGTTGGACTTTTAAAGATGTTTAATCTTGTATTTTAAATAAGTTACGGTAATTTATATCATGAGTTTTTTTTTTTTGTGAGCACATCCTACTTATTCTCTTTTAATGGACTTTTTCACTTTGTGCCTGGCCTATATTGATTCAAATTGTATATTAATTCGTTAAAAAAAATTGATTATATATTTGCCATGCATGGTCGTATGTTTTTTTTTTTTCCATCCATTCAAAAATCTACTTTCATCACTTATTTAAAAAATATTAATTTATTATAACACTCATAAATAATCACTTTACATGTTAATACAAACTTCACCCTCCAAAATTTTAATTTGATGGGACTAACATGAGGGAGGAATGTGGAATAAACATGAGGGATGAAGGAAGTATATATATACCGAAAGATAGGTCTTCCCCCAAGAAGGAATTCCAGTGGCTCCTCCGTGATCTAAAATCCACCTCCGTCCTCTTGCAACGGCGCCGTCTGTTCCCTCTCCGAGCAACCGTAGCGCAACGTAGTTTAGGGCAGATCCTATCATGGTACTATGTCCTTCCATGTAAAACCCCCATCCACCATCCTCATTCTACATCCACCAATTAATATTAATTAATTCATTTACTTTAATTAATAACATACTCAGAGGAGGTGTTTGCTTCATATTGATTAGATGAGATTAGCTAGAATAGTAACTTTTAATAATACTGTGTTTAGTTCAATCGATTCAGGCCGCCTAACATAAAAAAAGAGGTTAGGTCTCCTAATTTCTTTAGACATGAACTATTTGATTCATGGTTGGGAATAAATTATTCTAATATTAAAAATTATCCTTTAATTCTCTACTTAAATTTTTTTTAGTATGATATGAGGGCAATTAATTATGAGATTAGCACATATATTCCATTTAAATCCACTTGGATTAGATGGTCTTATTCACAAAAAGAACTACAATTTAAATATATATTTTATTTAAAATAATTCAATTTCAACATTATAATCCAATCTAGTACTAGACCAATTTATCAATTCCGTTTTGAAGCAAATTAACGACCCGAAAAATATATTAATATACATGTACCTGATGATTGTAGATGAAACGAAGCATCTCTTTTCTGTGTTCTAATGTCAATATTGTATTCATTGCTCCACTGATGTACAACGCAATAATCTGAAAGACATATAATATTGTCACGTAAAAATAAAATATCAAAACTCCATATTCCAGTTTTATCTTATTCACTATTCATTTCTCCATATAAAAATATAACAGCACTAAATTATATTTTATTCTATTATTTAATATTTATACAAAAAAATATATAATTCGTTTTGTCGCTTACATTACATTGATTAATATTTCCTCATCCAAAAAAATTTATTTTATCAATTTAAAAAATATATATTAATTTTTACATTAAAATTCAAGAAAAGTGAAATGAAAAAATAAAATGAGGATAGAGAGAGTAACCCATAGAAAAAAGGTATTTCCCCCTCTCCACAAATTTAATCTCACTTTTGTTTTTTAGTCTTCTTTCAAATTTATTCTGACACTCTTTCTAGAGAATACTCTCACATTCCACAAATCTATTTTCACTTTTCTTTACTAGTCAGTCTTTCAAATCTATTTTGGTACTCCTTCTGTCCCAATTAATTTGCACCCTAAAAGGGAAGATAATTTTTTAATAAAAAAATGGCATGTGGATAAATATGTGTATATTTTTGTGTTTGTGAAAGCAAATCAATATTTTTATAATAATGCGCAAATTCTTATGTGATATCCCAAGACAAATGCTAAATTGATATGAGATGAAAATATTATTTTATTATACCACTCATAAATAATTGTTATATTATTTAATAAATCTACAACATTCTTATTTTATTTACTTTATCTTATTTTCATTAAAATTCGTACTCTTTTCAATGAGATAGATTTGGGAGACGCGGGTAATACATACTATTTCCGTCCCAAGACCATTTTCTTACTTTTATTATATGCTTTTTATAGAAAACTATAAAGTGTGAAGATACAAGGATAGAAGGAATATTATATTACCTCCATTCCTTTAGTATAATTAGCAGAATGTGCATTAGTAGTGATTATGAGATGAAAATTTTGATATTAGAAATTTTAAAGAATATTTCTATTTTAATATATGTAAATTTTTGTACGAAAAAAATAAGTAAAATATTCTGAAAGCAGAACATTTGTTTATTCATTTGATTAAGAGTGGTACCTTTAATAATCAATATATTGTATTTATATCTTTTGTCATCATTTTCACATGCATGAATGAACGATGTGGATTTTTTCCCTCTTAATTTATCCTCTGTTCTGATTAGTAATCTTTCATTCATTAAATTTGTGCATTATTATATTTATACAAATTTTAAATAAAAATAAAGAAATCAGAATTCATTTTGGGATATATTTATAAATAAAATAATTATTATATTTATACAAATTTTAAATAAAAATAAAAAAATTGTAATTCATTTTGGGATATATTTATAAATAAAATAATTAATCGTGAAAGTGATAATAAATATATTGGTTTACATAAAAAAAATACATATTTTTTATAAACGGATGAAAAAAAGTTAGTGCATAAATTTAGAGGTGAGATGAAATATAAAATAAGTTTCTATATTTAAATATTAATACACATTCAATTCTATCTTCTTTTCAATATCCCCAAATCCAATGGCGTCAACTGCAAATTTGGATGTGTGTAAATAGAATTTTAGGGAAAGCAATCAAAATAATCATCATTTTTTAAAACATTTATAATTGTCTCTGCCACTTGTCAGAACACAGGAGATGCAAGATAGCCGCAGGTCCGGTGATATGTAGACAATTGTCAAACAATTCTTTCCTAATCAGAACTTAAATTTCCCGAAATCTTATTATCAATTATTCCTTCCACGATAAATGGTTCACGTTTGTTTAAATGTTTGTCCACAATAAATAGTTTATCTATTTAAAATAAAAAAATTATAATTATTATTTTTATTTTCTAAACACATATACTTACTTTTACACATCATATCAAATATTTTTTAATAATTAAATATTTTGTATACTAATACACTCACTTTTATACGTTAACATCAATTTTTTCTTAATAACCATAAATTCCTAAGATAGATCAATTTTTATGGACAGAGGGGTAGTACTCTCTACATGCCCTAAAAAATTGATTTATTAACTTTGTTAACCAATGAGTAAAAAAGATTTTAAAATAACACAGATAATATAAAAAATATTTTATTTTTACTTTTAGAATATGAATATATTGTGAAACATTTGAAAAAAAATTAAATTTTATTATGAGATGAAAAAAGTATGTTTTTTCGACTTTTGATATTAGGTATTGAAAACGGAAATGAATGAAAGTATTTCGTCTTTGGCAGATGGATGTGAAGAGATGTTAAACGGACCGCGGGTTGGCGGGCCGGCCCATTTAACCCTATAATTTACAGGGTTATTAAGTCCGATCATATGACGGCCCGTATAAAATCAAGCCTTTTTGGCCCGGACCGGTTAGCCCGCCGGTTTTCGGGCTGGCCAGGTAGCCCGGTTTATTTCTTTTATTAAATTAAATAATTAATATATAATATAAATTCATTAAATTGGAAAGTGGATGTGGACCTGTGGCGGTGTGGGTCGTGTCCGTGTGGCCTGTGTACGGTGGGCTGTGGCCTGATTCCCCTCACTTATGTAAACTTGTAAGTTGTAATTAGTTAATTAAACTTTATTAATTATTAATTACTAATTCATTATTAACTACAAATTAAAATGTAAAATAGAAAATAAGTAAATAAGTTAGATATCAATTAATTCAACTTCTGTTCTTCAAGTAGGGTTTTCTTGAACTTGCGCAGCCAATTAATTTAGTTTTAATTTTTAAATATATTTTTTACCCCGAGCCCTTTAGTGGCTCGTTTAACCCGCGGACCGCTAGGGTTAAGGTTAGGTCCCGAGTATTAGTGGTCCGTTAAGGAAGAATCGTTAAGGCCCGGGACCGTTTAGGTCCGCAGCCCTATTGGGCTGACCCTGTAGAATTAGGGTCAGTCCGTTTAACATCTCTTGTGAAGTAAAGATTTTGATAGAAAATAATTTCATCTCAACTAGACTAATAAAATTCATTTACTTAGATTAATTTCGTAATAAGAAATGTTATACAGTCTTTCATTTTCAAAATATGTCATACTAATTACTAGCGCACCAAAATATAAAAGCTCTGCATAAATTTCATCCTTTAAACAGTACTCCATATATTTCTAATATTTATTTTTATTTTTTATTTTCGTTCGTCCTCCAAATTTATTCTCACTCATCTTTTAAAAATTATTATTTTATTTTTACACTAAAAAACAATTATTTTATTTCTTAATAAACTCCACAATTATTTTATAATATTCTTATTTTATCTAATTTTCTTTAAAATTTGTATTCACTTAAAGGGGAATAAATTTTAGGGACGGATGGAGTACATAACTTTACCTAATATGACATTTTTTGAGCTCGGCTTGTCTCGTTTAACACATCGACTCGAGTCGAGCTCTTAACAAGCCGAGCCGAGCTCATCTCGTTTATTTTAACAAAAATAAAGCTAAAATTATCACTAATTCATCAATATGAGTGATTTGAGAATATGTGTTGTATTATTATGTAAAATATTATTATTTTATACTCTAAATTATATAATATTCATAAAATAACATATATTTTTCGAGCCTATCGAGTCGAGCTCGTTAAGAAAATGAGTATTTTTTTTTTGTTTGGCTCGGTTCGTTTAACACATCAAGTCGAGTCGAGTCGAACCTTAACGAGCCGAGCTCACGAACAGCTCGTATATTTTAACGGCTCGGCCATGCCAGTTATTAATTTCTCTTGTTTTATATGTCTAATCTAGAATAGTGTAAATTAATCATGACAGAGAATAGTTATTAATTTCTCTTGTTTTATACGTCTAATCTAGAATAGTGTAAATTAATCATGACAGAGAATGAGCATTCATTTGAAGTGGCATTAATTGACAAGAGACGTTTTTTGCAACAAAAAAAGTAAAAAAAATTACCAGTGGGGGAGTGAAAAACATAGGGCCAGCACTTTCAGCAGGCCAATGACCATCCCTTGCTTGGATTGCCATGTTTAAACGCAGGGCTTTCTTAACAGCAATCGTAGCTTTTCCGTAGCTAATTTCTTCATTTTCACCAACTCTAACTGCTCCTATGCTCATCACATCTATTCCACTCTCCTTCTTAAGCTACAGCAGAATATATAACACATGATCTGAATTAATATTCAAAATCAATACTACCTCGTCCCCCGAAACGGTGCGATACTTTTGTAGGTACGACTTTTTAAAAAATGTATAATGAGCAGAATGCGTAAAACGAAAATTATAAGATAAAGAGATTTATAGGAATATTTTTCATTTTGGAAGCATATGCAAATTTTTATCGACAAACTAAAAGGAAAAGTATGTAAACTTTTCGCTGGGAAGAAAATACTAATATTTAAAACAATTAATAACCTGGATTCTGGTGAACAAATCTCCACAACAATGATATCCCTTCTTCCTATTCTCCTTCCACTCCTGACGAGCCTGGTGAAAAGCTTGGCGCTCTTCGTCGGTCCCGCCGTCGGCTTCGTACTCCCAAAACTGTCTTCCCACAAAATTGTTGGTGCTGTATAGATACGGCCCATCACCTTCTGCAATCTTCAGTTTCCACATCACACCCACAAAGCTGGGGGAAGAAATAGCTCGTGAGGTAAACAAACGTGAACTCAATCAATACAACTCTAAATCACACACAATATCCTACGCTTGATTTCTTTCCATTTTCATGTAAGTATAAGTGTGTGTGTCTAAACTGCCAATTGCTGCTTATGTAATGAAGAAAAACACGTATATATAACAACTCTACAGCAAAATGGGAGCCGGGACATAACCTCTCACATTTATTGCAAGCACATGCAGGCTGGTATATATATATATATGTAGTATAATGTATTACATCAAATTTTATTTGCTATATATAATTAATTAATTAGTTTATGAATATATTAGGAGGTGTAATTTTGATTTTAATTTTAATTTTTAACCGACGATGACAATAAAAAAACTTTTCTTTTATGCTCCGAATATGTTAGAACGAATTTTTTCGTGGTGGTTAGATTAATTAATATTGTGCTTTAAATTTAAAATTGTTAAGTTTATATAAATATACCACCTTTTTACCAATTTAATCCTGAACTTCACGATTATTATAAAAAATTCCAACATTTTAAAGAGTTTCAATTCGATACATTTTTTTTTTCAGATCAACTGATGACGTGTCTCGCCGGAGCGCGTGAAATGTTGTCACGATGACGTACACGTGTGAACTTTTTTATATTTTATTTCTTTTCCACATCATATATCAAAACATAAATTTTTTTAGCGATTTTGTTAATGGTTTTGAGTGACGTTTCAAATCCCTCTTGAATATGGTGGAAAACGTTTTTTTCAATGGTATTTCTCATTCAAAAAATATTTCTTTAATATAAAATTTTGTTATTTAATTTTTATATATATAATATATGATGTTGAAAAAAAATATATAAAAAATTAATTCCACACGTGTACGTCAGTATGACAACATTTCACGCACTCCGGCGAAACACGTCATCAGTTGTTGGCGGAAAAAAAATTGTGTATCGAATTGAAACTTTTTAAAAGATTGTGATTTTTTATAATAATGGTGAAGTTCAGAATTAAATTGAAAGTTGAGTAAAAGGTGGTGTATTTATATAGAATTAATCCAATTTAAAATAATAGATAAAATTAAGCTATTGATTGTGGTGTGACTTGTGTAAAATGATAGAACTTTTTGTGTTTAATTTGTCTATTTTTATTAAAGTTCTTATAATTATTTATTTTGAATTGAGGTTGATACGAGAAATGTATTTATTTTGTGATGTTTATAGAAAAGAGATAAGTTTTGAAATAAACACATGTCTATATTTTATTCAGAATGTAAGGATTTCATATGAGAACTCAAAATTTAAGTTTAAGTGTTAATTTAAAATTTATAATTAGTCTCGATCTATATTTTAATTTTTTTTCAATTTAAAATTTAATTTCAATATATTTATTTCAATTCAAGGTCCGATCAATTTATTTTTATTTTTTTAAGATTTCTCTACATAATAATTTTTTATTTAATTAATTTTTTATATATAATACATCATATTAAAATAAATAAATAAAATTTTATACATGTATTAGACATGCTTTAAGAAATTATTTTTTCTGGTTGAACGATGAAATGAAAAAAAATTCTTTTTAATTATGTCACATAGGAATATTAAATTAAAATTATAATTTTTTTTAAGTTTGATATATTATATTTTAATCTCGATTCGAAATGAAAATTTATTATATTTTGAGTTTCCTATAAAAAAATCAAATAAAAATAAAAATAAATGGATTGAGTTTTGAATTGAGACAAAAAATAAAATAAAATTTTAATTTTAAAAAAAATACATAATTTAATTTAAAACTGTTTAAAATTAATAATTTAAAATAATACTCATGGTTCTGATATGAAATTCTTCTTTAAAAAAAATGAATTAGAAATTTAGAATGGCAGATATCGAAACAAAAATGAGTTCATTAATTATATTAAGGATCATGATATTTTCCCCCCATAATTGAGTTCTTCACCCCATGTTCACTTCACCACCAAAAAAATTATGTTCACCACCCTTAATTTTTTTAATTTAACTCATCTAATTATTTTGCAAATTCACCCCATTATAAATAAAAATAAAAATAAGTGGGTGACACCTACCTCCACCGACTCCCACAGCCAATACCACCACCACTGTAATTTTCAATGGACACCCACCACCACCGCAATTTTTTTCGATGAATAAAGGCAAAATTTCGTCGACAAAATCAATTGAAAACCATGAAAAAAAGCGCTCAATACATTTGTTCGGCTCTGGTTTTTTGAACAAGTGTTAATTGTTCGAACAATTTAGTAGAACAAATAGCATTTGTTCGAAAAAAAAACTTGAAATTTTTTGTTCGAAAATTTTGGTGGAACATTAGTACTTTGTTCGCAAAAAAATGTTGAACATTAGTACTTTTTTCGGAATTTTTTTCCGAACATTAGTACTTTGTTCGGAAATTTTTTCCGAACATTAGTACTTTGTTCCACCAACCAGTGTAGAACAAATACATACGATTTAAAAAATAGATGTATCCCAACAATGGAGTCGTCGTCTTCTTCTGCAAAACCGTCGGTGGGACCATCCCTCAATCTCTTCATGTCCCTTTCGATCTTCATTCACTGAGTCAACACTCAATTAAAATTAACCTCGCGACTCGATGACACAAGACGCTTCGCCACCGCAGCTTTACCCACCTTCTGCCTCTGTGTCACAGCAGTAGGGGAAACAAACCGTCGCGTCGAAAATTTTGTTGTACTCGGAGAATGTGGCGAGAAGGCTCGCCGGAACTTTGGTTTACACCATAAGCAATACGCAATAATGAATTTGTGCAAGAAGGGGGTGAACTGAACTGTTAAAAAATAAGAATTGTATTTAAAGGGTATTATTATCTTTTAAATCTTCATTTAAAAATAAGGAATAGAAGGGATGAATAACTCAATTATGTGGTAGAAATATCCTGATCCTTATATTAATGGGTGGCCCATTAAATGAATACGAAACCATTAAGGTACAAATTTGTACTTTAATGGGCTTCATATTCATTTAAAGTCGTGCTCAGCATTGACATGCAAATTGAAGGTGACACATAGACCAATAAATAAAGGAGTCGAATCCCCTCCATTTAAAACTTCCTCAATTTCCTCAATTTTCTTTCATCTCCACCCTCCATTTAAATCTAAGGTCAAAAAATGTCTACATCATACATTAATTAATTATTTTAAATTTAAATTCTTTTCAAATAAAAAAAAATCAATCTGCTAGTTTATTCCCCTTCTTTCTCCTCTTTCAAGTTTCGCGAATCTTCTGCCTTTCTGCACTAAATCGGCGGTAGGTAGGGCCTGGGTTGGCAATTTTGTATGGTGTATTTTTTTATTTCAAAATGTAATTGTGGTGTCTTTGAATTGGATTAATTAAGTGCAACATTTTTTTTTCTTCTTTTTGTTGGGTTTATTTCACATTTGCATTACAACAAACTATGAATATTGTGAAGGGAGAAACTGTTGTAAGAAGAAAGCTGTTTTTCTGCAGTAAGCTATGAAATTACAGCAGAGTTCACCAATTTTTCGAAGGGATCGAGAGGAAAACAACCTAAAATACAAAAGTTAAACCCTGAAAAAGATGAATAGATTTAAAATATTTCTGAGTCTCACATATTTACTGTAAATATTAAATACCTAAAATCGTGGAATAAAATCATGATTTTTTTACTGAGTCAAATGAGATTAAAGAGTGTAAATGTGGGGTTTTTAATTTGAAAGAAATGGAAATTAAAAATAATTAGTTGATATATGATCTGGTCATTTTTTGACCTTAGATTTGAAATGAAGGATGAGGATGTAATGAAATTGAGGAAATTGAGGAAGATTTAAATGGAGGGGATCCGTTCCATAAATAAAATGTGGTTATCTCCTTTCAAAAAATAAAAAAATAAAAAATAATAAAATGTGGTTATCTTAAAGCCACATGAATGTAGTATTGCAGAGAGAAAGTTATAACCAAGTTGCTGGATTCACACCTACCCAGCTGCAATTCATCACCATCATCATTAATTCACGCTTACAGCTGCTCAACCACTACTGCCCTACTTACTTGAATCAATCTTTAGCAATCTAACATAGTTATCAAACTTAAGAGTGATTTTCTAAAATAATACTCATGTGTGTTGCTAATAAAAAATAAATAAACAACTAATGCAAATAATTAAATATGGGGGAGGCGTCCTAATCTAAATTCAGAAAACTCTTGCTCAATTAAATTAAATAAAAGATAAAATAACTAACAATCAACCTAAATATAAATCTATTAATTATGTAATTAATTACTTAATAGACAATCCACATACTCAACTATACTTTTTATATCTTATTTAACTCACCCAATGATCGTAGACATAAATTTAACACATGCAATCGAGCTCTAATTAAGAATATTGCATGCAATTTTTACTCTACAAGATGCAAAATTAAAGTACAAAAATAAAATTAAAATTCATAACACATCAACTTCCCTACTCCGAACAGTTTTTCCTAATTTCACATATTCGAAGTATCAATAATTTAGTTCATAATTAAGGAAAAATCATAACTTAAATAAAAAAAAATCATAAAAAAATAACTAAAATAAAAGATGAAGAAAACGATATCACTTGATTTAGATGGAAACATAAAATTAACCGTACAAAGATCTGCAATCTCCAATTAAAAAGTACTCTAAAAATAATTTCTCAAGGTCTTGAATAATCGAAAGAAAAAAAAAAAGATTTCTCAAACTCCAAATTCTATGATGAAAAATATTAAATTGTATCTTCAATCTTGAATGATCTCTTGAATAATGAATGATATGTAAAATAAATCCTCCCAAAATATATATTTTTATATTAATTGGGATTAAGAAGGCGGAAAAAGAAAATGGCGTGATGGGCTCTAATTTGCCGCTCGAGTCGAGCTTGGGCGCTAGGGATGGTCGAGTGGGCTTCATGTATGCATGCTAGTTGGGCTTATGAACGTGCATGGATGGAATAGTGGACAAATGACGATATCAGAGGCTTCCAGTGAGGCAAGAACAATCAAGACTAACACTGAAATGAAATTTTTTGCATTATCTTTAAATTTTCAAAATAGCCAATTTTGTACTTCCTATCTCATAATTGTTTTCATTTTTTTTTCTTAACACAATTATTTTTATATTTTATAAATAAAAATTATTACTTTTACTTTACTTTTAACATATTTACACAAAAATATCATTACTTTTTTATTCCAACCAACTAATTTGATTATTTTAATAATATAATTTTACATATCATTTGAGACGGAGGGAGTATATATAGATTGGAAAATTTTAACCACACTAATATTTAATTTTATTTTAATTAAACCACAATTTCTTTTGCTATTTAGTGGCTACTAATTTCTTTCTCTCTCTCTCACATCATTGATATTCTTAGAGACCTTTCTTTCTTCTTCTAATAATTTCTTTGCTAAAGACTTGAATCTTTAATTATGATCTGGACCATTTTTACTTTTTCTGTGGGCAATGGAGATTTTTTTATTGTATACTTTCCACCGTGTGCAGGAAGTCTCTGTGTTTATTTATTTATCGGTAAAATTTCTTAATTTATATTTTATAGTAACTACACTCTGCTTTCATATAACTACAATCAAAGACCTTTTCCACTTTTGACTATTGGTAATTTGTTACATTAATTCAAGAAACTTTTGAGCTACATTCATTATTGTGCCCCTGTCTCTTCATATTGTATAGTTGTGTAACATATTTTTTTTGCAAGATTTATACAATTTCACATCCATTCAAATTGTATATTTTGTTTTTGGGATCATCTATTAGATATTTAGCATCATTGTGATGGCCAGATTCGTTTGCGATACTCTCCAAGCGCCCACAAGGGGAAAATATTCCTGTATTGCGAGTAATGTAACATGCAGTTCTTCATGTAGACCCCAGTAATCTCCTGCGACAATGAATTAACAACATGCTC
Source organism: Prunella vulgaris (assembly GCA_026898435.1). Taxonomy (NCBI): domain Eukaryota; kingdom Viridiplantae; phylum Streptophyta; class Magnoliopsida; order Lamiales; family Lamiaceae; genus Prunella; species Prunella vulgaris. Next base: position 14,176 of record JAPKLY010004281.1, read on the forward strand.
ATAAAACACAGAGCTTGAATTTAGAGTCGTTGATTTTTATGACATCCTAAATAATTTACCTGTTGTGGAAAATCACCATCCTCCATCTGTGAATTAATCAACAACTTTGCTGCTCGGTGTAGAGGCCTTGGATCCCTCTCCGCCTGATCAATCGAAACAACAAAAATGACACGTATTTATATCGAAAATCTCCAATACTTTTAATTTTTTTATCAGCTTATAACCTGTCCACTATACATGAGACCAAGCATTGCCCATGAAGTCTGTACCAAATTAGTCCTGTTTCCTTCCAGTGGGGTGTATTTCTGTCACAAAATTATCAAATTTCTGTCTGCACAAATGATATATATATTCCATTACATATATATATATTCAATAGAGGTACCATGCTTGGGCAAGATTCAAGGCTCTCTCCCCATCCACCTTCTTCATTTTGTGTAGACAAGTAAAAATTGACACCTTTTCGAACAGCTTCACTGTTTTCGTATGTCTTTCCAGCTGCAGCTAGTCCTCCTAGCACGAAAAATGTGCCGTAGAGGAAGCAAATTCCCCAGTAGCCATACCTGCATTCATGCATATGAGATTAGATCAAATAACAAACAATGGCCTAATTTATATAATTAGTTAAGGAGGGTGACCATGAACCATCTGGCCATTGTTTATCTTCAAGAAAGCGTAATGCCTTGAGGACAGAGACTTCAATTTCTTTCTCACGGTGGCCTGGATGCAAACGTTTGAATGACAGAAGAGCTTGGACTATAGAAGCAGTGCATTCAACGTGCCTGCAGTGAATCTTCATTTAATTTTATGAAAATTCTTTATAATCAAAGGAATCATCATATATCTTACTCGTGCTCGACTACTATGTCTGCAAAGAGCTCCGACGGGTTCAAAACCTGAAAAATGATGCCAAATTTCCTCCTTATTTGTTTCTTAATTTCCATTTTAATTATTTAAGTAAAAATTACTACATATTGTGCATAAATCTTTAAATACCTCCAAATATGGCTGAGGAACTGGGGGTTCCCAG
>JAPKLY010004282.1:1199-15201 GCA_026898435.1 Prunella vulgaris
CAGTGCCTTCCAAATGGCAGAATCCCACGATGGTTTTTTCCGTTTCAACTTCCACCTTGTTTGCGCCCTATTCAGCATGTCCACATAGCGTTCGGCGGCCCTTCGAACAAAATGCTCGTAGACAAGCTGTGAGGGTACAGTGGAAGGATCCCACGTAGTCTCCTTCTGTAGTACAAATTGAACATTATTAAATGTACTTAACTCAATTACTTAAATGTACAAAATAAATATTATTAAATGTACATACCATGAACATGTCCCACCACTCCCTCAACCGTTGTGGGCTTACCAACTTGAAAGTATAAGCGCCATACTCCATGTGACTGTACATGATGCGTGTACATAACCTGGACACATCTTGTGAGGGCATCAACCTGAAAAAATAAGTAATACCTAGTAAAATTACAAACAATATATGTATATAATTCAACAATTATGAATTCAACGTACGTGCCCTTGTAGAAGGATAACTCTATGCGCTCTCCAATATGTGCATCAGACACATCCTCGGACTCAGAGTCCGTATAATCATTCTGCATCAAACGCATCCGTGGCCGGAATAGTGGGCACTGGAACAGACGGTGGACGAGTGGAAGGCGATGGACGAGTAGAAGACGATGGACGACTAGAAGACGGTTGTCGACCACGTCCCCGACCCCTTCCTCCATCTGTACTACGATCAGACCCACTCATCTGTGACATTAATTAAACAATTCTCATTAATAACGTGTATAACCGCCACAAGTATACATAATTAACAAATATAACCATAAAGTAGAACATAACAAGTCTAATAAACCATAAAGTAGAACATTAACAAATATACCCATTAACAAATATAACCATAAACTATAAACATAACAAGTAGAACAACAAGTCTCATTAATATACTATAAAACAAGTCTCATTCATCCTCATCATCATCATCATCGTCCTCCTCCTCATCTTCTTCTTCTTCTTCGACCATTTCTTCTTCTTCTTCTTCGACCACTTCATCTTCTTCTTCTACTTCATCAATGTCCATCAGTGCACCATGGATATCAGTAAATATAACAGTGTCATCATCCATTTGCACATTCATTTGAGTCTCTATATGTTCTTCCTGGAAAGGGGGAAGCTCTTGTCCATCTTCTTTATCAGTTACCACAAAAGTTCTCGATTTAATTTTGCAAACTGCGAGCCAATCATGGCTATGTACTCCTGGGTATTTGCAATAATAAACCTGAGAAGCTTGACTTGCTAATACAAAAGGATCGTAACGCCCATATCTTTCCCTCCTATTTACATCTACAAGATTGTAATTAGGATGAACTCTTGTTCCACTTGGCACAGACGGATCAAACCACTCACACTTAAAGAGAACCACTTTTGACTCTAGAAGCCCAGCATATTCCAATTGCACTACTTCATCGAGTATGCTATAGAAATCGTTCTCATCAGAATCGTAGTTTTGTCCCTTGATACAAACTCCAGAGTTTGTAGTTGCCTTAGAAGCACCATAAGCTCGTGTGTGAAATTTAAAACCGTTCACATAATACCCAGGGTATGTGATGACAGAAGTCACAGGACCGCTAGATATGTTGCGAATAAGACGATTACGAACACGATTTATTTTCACCTATACAAATAAACTATATTAAAATACGAATAAACTATACATAAATATTAAAATAATATTATCCTAAATATATACTTACTAGTTGTTCAAACCATGAGGCAAAATCTTCTTGAAGTCTATTGTCTTGTTCAGCCGTCGAGAGATTCGATTCAACATTCTTAAGCTGCTCTAGGAATAAACTATAAGGTGGAAAATACAAATGGTCACTATAAACATGATTGAGATTGACTAGCTAATACAAAAGGTGATGAGTAGAATACTCACTCAATGTACGGTTGCACCTCCTTGCAATTCATTAACACATACGTGTGAGCCGTTTTCTTCTCCTCATCTAAAATTGGTTGTCTGTTCATTCTTCCAAGTGGTCGCCCAGGAGGTATAAATATTGACAGATTGTTCTCCGTATTTTGGGGTACATCTCCACGACCATCATAATTACGAGGCACATTGTGCCGCCTCGTAAGAATATGATCCTCAAAGTAGTGTGAACAAAACATCGAAGCCTCTTTTGTTAAGTAAGCATTTGCAATCGAAGCCTCGACATGAGCTTTATTACCCACACTAAGCTTCAAGTTGTGAAGATACCTAATTAAATGTATCATTGTGAGTATAATAGTTCGTATTAACAGAATTAAGCGACTTTAAATAATGTATTACCTCTCAAATGGGTACATCCACCTGTATTGTACAGGACCAGCAACTCTTGCTTCGTATGCAAGATGAACGGGTAGATGCTCCATCGAATTAAAGAAGCTGGGGGGAAATATACGTTCCAACTTACACAAGATAAGTGGAATATCTACTTCCAATCGAGTCATGTTCTCAACTGTAATGGTCGTGGAAGTTAACTCCTTGAAGAACAAACTTATTTCAGTGATAGCCTTCCACACGTTCGGCGGTAAGATTTCACGAAAAGCAATAGGGAGCAACCTCTGCATAAAAATATGACAATCATGACTCTTCATCCCAAACATCTTCAATTTTGTCCAGTCTACACATCGAGACAGATTGGAGACATAGTTGTCGGGAAACTTCAGCTCATCTACCCACTTACATACCATATTTCTTTGTTTCTTATCAAGTGCGTAAGACGCTATGGGATACTTTCCTGTATGAGGGCATTTCTTGAGATCGGGACGACGACAATATTCATTGAGCTCATCACGAGATTTAGCTGTGTCCTTAGTTTTCCCTTCAACATTCATCACTGTGTAGAAAAGATTGTTGAATACATTTTTCTCAATGTGCATCACATCCAAATTATGTCTGATCAACAAGATACCCCAATAAGGCAAATCCCAAAGAATACTTTTCTTCTTCCAACCACCATCCAATCCTTTATTGTGAGCATCAGCACCCTCTTCTGTTACTTTTCGACATCCAATCCAATCTATTTCTTGCAAGATAGACTCACCTGTTCGAATGGGAGGTGGGTCATCTGTGACTACTCTTCCCTTCAAGAATGCATTCTTATTCTTTCTGTATGAATGATGTCTAGGTAAAAACTTGCGGTGATTATCAAACCAAGACTGTTTTTTACTGTGGCTAAGTGTGAAAGCATCAGTATATTCACCACAATAAGGACAAGCAGTCCTTCCAGCTGTGCTCCATCCAGACAACATTGCGTATGCAGGGAAATCACTAATTGTCCAAAGAAGAACAGCTCGCATCATAAAATTCTGCTTCTTAACAACATCATACGTTTCCACACCATTTTTCCACAGATATAACAAATCATGAATCAATGGCTGTAAAAAGATATCCAATTTATCCTTTGGATTTTTTGGACCAGGAACTAGAACTGTGAGAAACATGAATTGTTCTTTCATGCACAACCATGGGGGAAGATTGTAAGGTGTCAATATCACTGGCCACGATGAGTATTGTTTCCCTGATTGTCCAAACACTTGAAAACCATCAGTGCTCAAGCCTAACCTTACGTTCCGTATCTCTGAAGCAAAGTCAGGATAGGAACGATCTAGGTGTTTCCAAGCCATCGAGTCTGCAGGATGACGCATAACAATAGGTTCGTCGTCGGAGCAACTTGCATGCCATGACATATCCTTAGCAGTGGCCTTGGACTGATACAATCTTTGCAGTCGAGGAATAATGGGAAAGTAGAACATCTCTTTGAAAGGAGTTCTCTTTTTCAAACGACCATCCCCACCAAGTCTGCTAGATTTATATCGTGGTAGACCACAAACCTTACAACAATCACGTTCACTATCAACACCCCAATATATCATACAGTTCTGAGAACAACAATCAATTCTCTCCATGGGAAGACCCATCCCACCCATCAGTTGTTTGCTATCAGAAAATTTTCTAGGAACCATATTATCCGGAGGACAGATCTCACGAATCAAGTCAACAATTTGATTGTAACCCCTTTCGGATAGTCTATTTTCAATTTTAATATTCAATAGACGGGCATGAAATGACAACTGAGAATGAGATTCACAGCCGGGAAACAAGTCTTGATTCGCTGCACGCAGCATGTCATAAAACCGAGCAGCATGCTCATTAGGGGGTTCCTCATCTTCCTCATTTCCAAAATTAAAATTGGGTCCAGAAGTTAAGTCAGTCATCATATTCTGATACGAGCTAGGTTCTTCAGTGTCGACATCAACCCCATGTGAAGTAGATGTCGACGCCGACCGATCAAGACTTTGGTATAGCAAAGGACCCCAACTTTGCTCACCATGCAAAAACCAATTATAATAATTGGCCATAAACCCATTCCTATACAAATGTACTTTCACGTCTTCAGGTTTTATAAACCTCTGGTTCCGACACCTAAATTTTGAGCATGGACACCTAATGTTTCCCTCACTCATCCATTCCAAGTTACTAGTCGCGAATTCTATAAATGATTCAAGACCACTAAGAAATTCTGGACATATCATGCCATTAATTGTTCTCGGACCATACATCCAACGTCGACTTGAATAACTCATATCAATCTGTTTCATATTAATAACAATCAAAGTTTAATTACATGCATTCGTCCCTATACAAATTCTAAACAAATATTAATATTTTTTAAAAAAAATCGACAGAGTTTCATTTAGATTTATCTTATACCAAATAATCAATCAAGATCCTAGTGCATCCATTTCCGATTTAATTAATAATAATCAAATCGGAACGCACAATCTAACAGCAAACAATAACCAACAATTCATCAACCCCAACTCCGTCCATATATAATCATACCTAAAATAAAATATTCCTAGATCGAACGTCGAACGTCGATCATCTAACATGTGATATGCATAATCGAACTTAACATTATTCCTAGATCGAACATCGATCATCTAACATGTGATATGCATAATCAAACTTAACATTATTCCTAGATCGAACATCGATCATCTAACATGTATATTTATAAATATCGAGCATGTATATAATTAAAGATATATAAATTAAAAAAGCATGCATACATACATTGGTTGTAAGATAATCCGTCCAACTTAGTTTTATAGCCTTTAATTTCTCGACTGCCGATATAGTATCTACAATTAAAGAATTAATTAAAATATAAATAGTACTGCACATTAATATATATATATATATATATATATGTGTAATAGAATCATACATTTTGTTCATATAATCATATATACATAATACATTATTAATTAAACACAATATAAATTATAATTAATAAATTAATATCATAGAAATTATATTAACAAACACTAATTAAATAATTAACTTATTAATTAAACAAGCAATTATATAAGTAAAAAACCAATAATAAAATAAGTACTATTAATATTTCAACATATAATTAGCATTTTAATTAACTACTAATTAAATAATTAATTAACAAATTAACTAATTAAACTTTAACTAATTAAATAATTACTAATTAATAATAATTAGACAAATAATTAACATTAGCAACCTAATAAATTATATATACACATACATACACATATACATACAAATAATATATATATATATATTGAAAGAAATTTGTAAAATGTACCAATTAAAATGAAAAAAATTACCGTAGAAATGTAATTAACTTCGTAGGGAACAAAGCCCGACCGGTGGAAGTGGGTTTTCCGGCACTAGGCGGCGGCAGCGGCAGACGGCGCGGAGGCGTAGGGTTTGGGGGTGAAAAGGGGGAAGGGTCGACTGCTGTGAAAAAATCTGATGCATAAATATATTAAAATTTAGCGAGGGTCAACCCTCGTTAAACGGCGAGGGCCCACGTGCTCGTAAACCGGCGAGGGTTAAACCCTCGGCTCGGTCCGTTTTAATGATAGCGACGGTTTTGCGCTCGCAAACCGGCGAGGGGAGGAGCGCTCGCAAACCGGCGAGGGGAGGAGCGCTCGCAAACCGGCGAGGGTAATGCCCTCGTTTCGGTCCGGTTCAGCATTTAGCGACGGTTTGCGCTCGCTACTTAGCGAGGGATCGAACCCTCGCGACTTTTGCGAGGGTTTTTTGCTCGTTAATTCATTTTGCCCTCGGTAAATTAATAAAATTTTCCCCCTCGTTAAAGCCCTCTTTAATTAATAAAATTAAAGAGGGATCCCAGCCCCCTCGCTAAGTGCCCTCGTTAATTCATCATTTTTTTGTAGTGCAACATGATTAACTAACTAATCACACATATTGGCGTATGTCGGTATCATCATGATCAGGCACCATGAAGGAAGTGAAAGACCAGCGGTAAATGTCATGAAGTGCGGCTGCGGTGTCTCCGGTGGAAGAGGAGATTCCGATCTGAACCCACTCGGGGAGGTAGCTCTTCAAGTCAAACGCGTACTCTACACTCGCTGTTATTGGCGGGGTGGCCCAGGTATGCTCGTAGCTAGCGTTGGCAAAAACAGATATCAAACGTGCACGCGCGTCGTAGGTGACCCTAGCCTCCACATCCCTCCCGCGTCCCACGACGCGACGCTCCTGGAGGTCCTAGAGTCTATGTTGATCCCCACGTGACGGTAATTTGGATCCCATCTGTTAACCAACACATCCTACTCCGCCGCAAAAACGGGGATGAAACTAAATCCATTAAAGGAGTCGTAGAGGCCAAAGTGCGATCTAGGGAGGATGGTACTGTTGATAGCTGGAACAACGAAGAAGGCGAGGCCGTCGCCAATTGCACCGGAGAAGGGATTCCCGATCCAGCCTCTGATTACTGTCTGGAAGTTAGCCTGGCGGAGTCCAGCCCGGTCCCACAGCCTGATAGGTGGGGAGTAAAGCACGCGGCCAATCCTGTTTGGAAAGGGCCTTGGATTCCAATTAGGTACACTATTGTTGGCCCTCGTAAGGCGTATGAAGGGTTGATTTAAGTGAGTGTTCATATATGACAGCGTCGTAGCGTGGGCGTCGCCTTGGTAGATTAGGTTGGGCTCTTTTCCGTCGAAGATGGTGAAATCGAAAACGGTGGTGTCGGATTGGGAGTGAAGCTTGTTGGGCAGTGAGAGGAACGTCAATAGGCTTGCTATTATTAACCAACTCAGCTGGGCCGCCATAACTAATTTTATACACTACTTATCAAAGTTGCAATATATATATGATGTTTGGTTTCTGCTGCTTTAATTTGGGTGGCTGTGGATATACGCATATATATAGTCTCACGGATACAAGTTAGGAAAAATTGCAAAATTATGCCCATTAGAATGAGAAAAAATCACATACGGTTCTCTAACTTTGTTCCAATTTTAATGGGTCTTTGTCCTAGCCTATCTCGTAGGCTGCCCAGTAGTCGGTCACTGGTAGAGTCCTCAGCTCGATTCCTAGTTCACCCGTTCTGAGATCCAACTTGTCAGTCATTTTTGCCTTACCGGCAGTATGTTGGTGGCGAGCTCGCGCACTGCTCGCCTCCTGCCCACCTCCCAACTTGCCTGACCAGCCTCTCTGCTGGGAAGACCGGGAGGGCATCATGTCCCTGTCACGGGCAGTCCCGCTAGGGGCGAGTTGGATAGTTGGTTGGCAAGCTGCGAGCGGCTACTCCCTCTGGGCCTCCCTTAGTAAAGCAATCGTTTTCTCCAGCTCATTGGAGTTTTGTAGGACAGATTGTACTATTAGGTCCAACCCGTCTTGGATTGAGGAGGGGGACAGTGCCCGAGGTTGAGCTCGCGTCATAGCTCGAGATTGTGAGGTTTCGCCCTCAGCTTGGTTTCTGCGAGCTCTAGGTCCTTTCCATCTCCTTGTGGTAGATGATGTGTGGGTGTTCTCTTGTGACATGTTTAGTATTATTAGCAGGTTTTTTGTATGTTTCCAGTAAATTTCCAGCAAAGGTGTCTTGGGGGTATTTCTCACTAGCCTTGCATGTGAGTTGTTTCTAATTTTTTGGTTTTATAAACTCATACATGCATGCATTTAGAGTTTTCTTGTTGGGGGTATTCACAAATTTCTGGGAATTTGAATATTTCTTCAAATCTTCAAAGTGTCCTTTAACATTTAAAGAACACATTCAAACTTCCAAAATTTATCTCTACGATTTTGCTTAATTGGAGGTTCGGGCACCCTTCTTCTAGCTTCAAATTGTTGGAAAAATTTACTTCTTAAGATGATTATGTGGCTGATTTAACACAAGAATTCTTCCAAACAATAATTAAAGATAATTTGAGAGTTATATAATAGAGAGAGAAAGTGGAGAGATGTATTTTTCTTATAAAATGAACTTAGAGAGTGAAAAATGGGTACAAGAAACCTATATATATGTTTGCATGTGATGAGGTGGCATCATTATAACATAAATAACTTAATTACATTATTATTTGATTAATATGCCCTTACTAAGGATCCTTCCAGCTGCTGCTCCCTATTGAGGATAGGACGAGCTCTACTTCATTTGTGTTATCTGGGGCTTTGTCGTTGTGTTGAATGGTGGGCACATAACTTCCTTAGATGATATGTATCCCTTGTAAGTGGCGAGCTATCAACGAGCCACCTGGCAAGCTTCTTCTCCACTTAGTGGGGTGATTTGTCAGTGAGTGATGATGCGGAAGGTAACTAAGGCGAGCTACTTGGAAAGATAGTCCTCGAGCTACTTTGCCTTAAGTTTTTATTTATTTTATAAATTAATCCTCATCACCTCGCTTAATAGGTCGCCTATCAACACCCTTGATCCTGGATCAAACACCATTTCTGCTTGCTTTTGACGAAGAATGACTCTTGATTTATTGAAGAACGCTTCGAAGATGACCTATGAATCTTCGAATCTTCAAGTCTGGTTGCCCGAGATTGTTGGATTCGTCTTAGCGCCAAATTTTTCCGTCCCTAGAGTGCTTGTTGGATGCTTCTGAATCACTTTGAATGTGTTCCAATGAATGAATGAAGTCCCCTATTTATAGGATGAGAGAACAAAGATTTTTCCTTTTTGGACTGACATGTGGCGGGCTTTAATTAGCAGATGTTGATTTGCTTGCTTAATTAACCAATTGCTCAGTTTTGTCTTGATTCTGTTTGATTTTTCCTTTATTAACTAGATATTATATGATCATGATAAATAAGGTAAGTTCAATGTATTTGTTAGCACGTACGATTACAAAAAAACTTGTGTAATGTTGATGAAATAATTTAATTAATTTTTCAAAATTAATATAGCAAAATTTAATTATTTGATATTTATTTTATTTAAAATTGGACATGTCATAAGCTTATGATCGCATTGAATAGAAATATCTTAAAGAAATGTTTGTTACTATGGGCTTTAGCGAGAAATGAGTGAAATTGATGATGAGCTGCATGTCTTCTGTGACGTATTCTGTGCAGATTAATCCACAGTATTAATCTTCAGAGCTTTATCTTAAAAAATAATTTTGTAATATAGGAGCTTTAAAAATTTATCTGAAAACTTATATATTGTTTAAGGATAATCGAAAAAGCAAAACGAAGAACACATAATTTGTTGACCCAGTTCACCTGAAAGGCTACATCTGGGGGCGTACCAAGCCAGGAGATTCTTTTCAATATACTTTATGAGTGCTTCTATATTTATAGGTTACAAACTAGGGTTACAAGTCTAAAGAACAAAAGACTTAATTACCCTTCTATCAAGTACTATTGATTAAGGCACAATTATTATAGTATTACTTCAACACTCCCCCTTGTGCCGAATCAAAAGGGTAAATCTATATTGAGACTCCCCCTGAAGTCTACACCTCTCAATTGATATGTACATCTATCAAATGAGTTCAGAAATTCTACGCATTCCAATTCTTCTGACATGCTTCTCGAAAGTAGTCTTTGGCAATGATTTTGTAAATAGATCAGCTGCATTGTCTTCAGAATTTACTTGAGTCACTTGGATCTTGAGCAAATCTTGTTGTTGTTTGTTATAGAAGAACTTCGGCGATATGTGCTTTGAATTGTTGCCTTTGATATAGCCCGACTTCATTTGTTCGATACAAGCAGCGTTATCTTCATATATACATGTTGGCTCTTCAGTGGTAGATATCATGCCACTACATCCTCGAATATGTGTGATGATAGATCTTAACCAAATACATTCACGAACAGCTTCGTGCAACGCGATAATTTCTGAATGGTTTGATGAGGTAGCTACCAACGTTTGCTTAGTTGATCTCCAAGATATAGCTGTGTTCCCCATAGTAAACACATAGCCAGTTTGAGAACGACCTTTGTGTGGGTCAGAGAGGTAACCAGCATCGGCAAAACCAATTAATACACTTTTGGTGTATCAATGTAGGAGGTAGTTTCAACATTTTCTTTAGGAGTTACAATTCCATTTATTTTCTCCTTTTTCTCTCCGTAAGGGAAGAACAAGCCCATGTCAATGGTTCCTTTAAGATATCGAAATATATTCTTAACACCATTCCAATGACGTTGTGTTGGTCCTGAGCTAAATCTAGCTAACAAATTCACTGAGAAAGCAATATCTGGCCGAGTACATTGAGCTAGGTACAATAATGCGCCTATTGCACTTAAATATGGAATTTCAGCTCCCAATAGCTCTTCGTCATCTTCTTTTGGACGAAACGGATCTTTCTTTAAATCCAAACTTCGGCCGATCATGGGAGTGCTAACAGGATGCACTTTGTCCATGTTAAATCGCCTGAGCATCTTTTGGACATAGGCAGACTGGTGGATAAGAATTCCACAAGCTCGATGTTCTAGTTCAATGCCTAGACAAAATCGAGTTTTCCCAAGATCTTTCATTTCAAATTCGGATTTCAAGTAGCTTGTGGTTTCCCTTATTTCATTAAGAGTACCTATTATGTTCATGTCATCAACATAAACTGCTACGATTGCAAATCCAGAACTTGTTTTTTTTTATAAACACACAGGGGCATTGTTCATCATTTTTGTAACCTTTTCCAATCAAGTAGTCACTCAGATGGGTATACCACATCTGCTCAGATTGTTTCAATCTATAAAGTGATTGTTTTAATGTAACTTCAAACGTACTCTGTAGTTCAGATTTACTTGACTTGGGTAATGGAAGGCCATCAGGCACATTCATATATATCTCTGAATCAAGATCCCCATTGAGATATACAGTAATCACATTCATAAGCTGCATTTCCAATCCTTCGGATGCTACTAAACTAATTAAGTAGCAGAACGTTATAACGTCCATAACAGGAGAGTACGACTCCTTATAATCAATTCCAGGGCGATTTGAGAAACCTTATGCTACAAGGTAAGTTTTATATATCAGGACCATATATTTCTCATTACGCTTTATGACAAAGAGTTATTTATGTCCTACAGGCTTTACACTTGGTCGGGCTAGCACTACCGGACCAAATACCTGTCACTTTGTCAGAGAATCAAGTTCTACCTGGATTGATTCTTGTTTTTAGGCCAGTTTGCTCTTTGTTGATATTCTACAACTGAGCTTGGTTCGATTTCATTGTGCTCTATATTTTCTTGAGCAACATAATAAATAAATACATCACTAGTTTGTGTGCAATACAGTCCATCGATTCATATGCACTCTCAAATTAATAGAGATTTTTCATTCTCTAGAATCATATTAAACATCGGATCATTCTCTAGAATCATATTAAACATCGGAGCGTCCTCCAGTAATGATTCTTGGACATAACTATAAACAGAGACAATCTCATGAGATGTATTTTCGATATTGATGATCGATATATTTAATTGTGCCACACCTACCATTCCTTCCTTTGGGTGGTGTCAATCGAACCAGGTGACCTCCCCCTTTTCCTTTTGGGAGCCACGGCCTCAACCACACTCCCACCAAGTATGGTTGCAACACCTTTTCTATGGTGTTGTGCCCCTTATTGAGGACTTTTAACCTTGTAGACACTTTTGCAGCTGATATGTATGACCTAATCACTTTAGTAATAATAATGAACGCATCAGGCATCGAATCTGTTACGTTCTGAAAGTTTATTATTTTACATCACTTTTTCATTGTGAAATTTGGGGATCAAATGAGACAAAGTAAGAATCGACCACGATACTTCCTGTCGTTCTCACAGAAAATTATTTTTCTTATCTCCCCCTAACGACGGGAAGACTGTCTTATTTAAGTGATAACCCCCAAATCTAGCGATAAATAGGTCGTCTGTCAAAGGTTCTAAGTAGTGGATAATTGTTAGAGATTCATATCCAACATAAATACTTAATTGTTTCTGGGACCCATTTTAGTGCGCTGTGGGGGCGCAATCGGCACATATGTTACACAACCATAAATGCGTAAAATATCAGGCTTTATATCCAGTTACTAACTGGTACACAGGTTGTTAACATTGGGTCTAGAACGAATAAGTAAAGATGCATGCAGTATTGCATAAAACCCCATGCAGAGATAGGCATGTTAGTGCGCATAATAAGTGCCTAACCACCATTTATCTTCTTTAGATGGTGGTCTCTGTGAGACCATTTTGTGTAGCACGTGGGTATGAAGATGCTTTACATTGATCCTTATATATATGCAATAACCATCAGATGCTTTTGATGTAATAATCTGATATTGTGATTAGGGTGGTGGGCCCTAAAACATGTACTCTGTGCTAAAATTTTTGCATGCATAATGTCTTGTGGACAGTAAAGTGACATGTGACCCGTATGTCAAAGTGTAATCCAGTACCATAAAATCCTTGAATGATCTGCATTCTAGATTAATTAATCCACAAATATCATCATGTATCTTGTGCAAGAATGAAATATTTTATTTTGTATTTTTAGCATAAATAGGTCTCAATGTTACTTTTGCTAAAGAGTGGTCTTTGCAGAATGAGTGACTTGCCTTAAAAATTTATAATGAGGCAGAGTGAGATGTAAATAGTATATCTGGTGCTTCAGAAAATAAGAAGTGCGACAATGCAGCAACAAGATCAATATCGTGCATTATGTCAATTTTCATCTCTAAAATAAGGACGTAATGTGAGTTCTTCAACATTATAAATTATTATACAAAAGCCTATATAAATTAATATCACATAGTCCGTCCGTGATAATATATAGTTCGAAAATTCGAATAGTAGTGAGGTACATCACACTGGATCGACATCTTAGTTCCTTTAAAATGTGTTTTCTTTCACATTTGTTTGAAGTATTAAAATTTCATTCTCACAGTGTATTTATAAATAACGTTGGCACAAACATCTATACATTTTAGAGGGTTCGATTAGCTCTTGATGCATATAGAGCTTTTCTGATTTCAACAATTGTCTGCCTTGTTCTTTCTAGAAATCCCAAATCCTTTTTGAGTTTCAATATGAACAAAATGATTTACTTTTCAATTTGAATAAAAATGATCTGCTTTTCATCTAATATTTTCTTTTATTTCGTAGATGTATCACTTTACATCGTGATAATATTATATTCGAACCATGTATACTAAATAAATTCAGTACTTTTGAATAAATCCAATGAACCAACATTAATAAAACTAATGTCTCATATCAAAATCTAACTCAAAACTCATTGCTAGTCTAAATAACTTTAAGACCATTACAAATATTTCAAATAAATCAGGCATTATACCTTTACAACATTCTTGAAAAATGAAAATTTTATTATTATGAGGTTACTATAGTGGGTATCTTGTACTTTAGATCTCATTTACCACTAATAGTTAACTGCTATATTGTGCTTGCATAATAGTTTGGTATGATATCACTATGGCCTCTAGGAATGTCAATATATTTGCAACACCTTTTAGTGGGAGGGCCATTAGTGCTACACGTGATGATCATTTCCATGTTCATATGGATTAGTACGTAATATCCTATTTTCTTTTGGATTCTTTCCATTTTTCAATTAAACAATATAAGTCTTGAGAAATTACTTTGTCTCAATAGACTTTAAAAAAAATTGTGTCATCCACCAGAGCTGCTCTTTGTGTAATATAGGACAATTTTCGAGTAAAATATGGTCAATATGTAATATCAATTTAATTTGACTTTATTAGACAGTGCT
>JAPKLY010004283.1:3817-15191 GCA_026898435.1 Prunella vulgaris
ATTAATTACAACTGACACCTTATTTTGAAAAAAAATAATAAATCCCCAAATTTTCGTAAGAGAAAAGATTTGATTGCCAATTTTCTAAATTTTTTTTTAGAAATACGGGATTTATTAATATTTGAAAAGATTTGATAAAAAAAATATATTTTAAAACCGACATGAAGAATATAGAAATACTTATCGAGAAGCTGACGTGGCAAAGTCAGCTGATAAGAGGGATCCTCATGAAAATCTTTTCTGCTCATCTGGGTCTTTAATGTCAGCTAACATGGACCAGCTGAAGCAAGGTGACCTTGTCTGACTTTCATGACTTATCCCTGTATCAAGTTAGACATAACAAGATAGAGAAAAGAAAAGAAAGAATAAGAAGACGTACCAGATCAGCTGATGTGAGGATCAACTGATTACTTCAGCAGAATAGTCCTCAGCTGGATACCAGCTGACTACCCATATTCCCAAAAACTTTCTTTCTAAAGAACTGCACCTCCATCTATCATTCCTAACTCTGCTACTAATTCTCTGAATCTTACCTCTGCTAAAGGTTTGGTAAGCACATCTGCTCTCTGTTTCTCCGTATGAATCTTCTCCATCATGATATCTCATTTCTCAGCATGATCTCGTAGAAAATGATGTCTAATATCCACATGCTTGCATCTGGTATGGAGAACATGATTCTGAGTAATGGCTATTGCACTTGTGCTATCACAGAAGATGGGTATCTCTTCTGTGACCACATGGTAGTCCCTCAGCTGTTGTCTTATCCAGAGCAGCTGAGAACAGCAACTACCAGCAGCCATGTACTCTGCCTCTGTCGTGGAAGTAGCTACTGAAGTCTGCTTCTTGGAGAACCAAGATATCAGCTTACTTCCCAGAAACTGACATGTGCCAGAGGTTGATTTCCTATCAATATTGCACCCTCCATAGTCATAATCTGAATACCCACTCAGCTGAAAGTTGTCATCAGCTGGGTACCAGAGGCCTAGATTGTAAGTACCCTTCAAATACTTAACAATCTTCTTTGCTGCTTCCAGATGAGATTTCTTAGGATTTGCCTGAAACCTTGCACATACCTCTACTGCAAAGCTGATATCAGGTCTGCTGGAAGTGAGATACAGCAGAGAACAAATAAGTCCTCTATATTGTGTCTGATCCACTTTCTCACCAGCCTCATCTGGATCCATGCTAAAGTTTGCCATCATTGGAATCTTAGCTTCTCTGCTGCTACTAACTCCAAACTTTTCTATCAAATTCTTGGCATAGTTAGCTTGGCTAATGAAGGTTCCATTGGACATCTGCTTCACCTGCAGTCCAAGGAAGTAAGTCATCTCCCCCATCATGGACATTTCAAACTTGCTGGTCATCAGCTTGCTAAACTGATCACACATCTGCTTGTTGGGAGAGCCGAAGATGATATCATCCACATAGATCTGCACTAAGAGGATATCATCTCTATATTCTTTTCTGAACAAGGTTTTGTCTATCTTTCCTTTGCTGAATCCACTATCCAGTAGGAACTGTGATAGAGTATCATACCAAGCTCTAGGTGCCTGCTTTAGTCCATATAAAGCCTTCTGCAACCTATAAACCTTGTTCCCAATCTCAAATCCTGGTGGTTGTTCCACATAGACCTCTTCTGCCAGGATTCCATTAAGAAAAGCTGACTTGACATCCATCTGATATACCTTGAACCCTTTGAAAACAGCATAGGCAAGAAACAATCTGATGGCTTCTAGTCTTGCCACAGGAGCAAATGTCTCATCATAGTCAATCCCCTCTGACTGTGAATACCCCTGAGCTACTAGCCTTGCCTTGTTTCTTACCACCACATCATTTTCATCCTTTTTGTTCTTAAAGACCCACTTAGTGCCTATGACCTTCTGATGTTTGGGCCTCTCAACTAGAGTCCAAACTTCTTGTCTTGCAAACTGGTTTAGCTCATAGCTACAATCCAGTTTGGATCTTCAAGAGCTTCATGGATATTCTTGGGTTCTATCAGAGACACATAACAGCTGAACTGAGCACCCAAGTTTAACTTTCTTCTGGTCTGAACACCTACACTTGGATCTCCTAGAATCTGTTCAGCTGGGAAGTCAGACACCTTCTTCTTGCCCCTTTGAGGTTCCATAGTCTGCTCCTCTTGGGTCTTGTCTGATATTCCCCCTTGGTTAGTGTCAGGAGTCAATGTGCCATCATCTGGTGCTGATGAGGGCTTATCAGCTGATTTGGGCTCATCATCTGAATCTGAATCTGATTCTATCCTAGGTACCACTACCTTAATCAGATCTGGCTTGTCTGACAGATTCAGCTGATCCACCTCTTCTGCTAGCTTCTCCTTGCTGTACTCATGAATAGATTCATCAAATACAACATGGGGTGTCTCCTCCACACAGAGAGAGACTTTATTAAAGACTCTATAGGCTTTGCTACTTCCAGAATATCCTAAGAATATTCCTTCAGCAACCTTAGCATCAAAAGTCTTTAACTTAGTCTTTCCATTGTCATGGATGAAACACCTACACCCAAAAATATGGACAGAGGAAAGGTTAGGAGTTTTACCCTTGTACGTTTCATAAGGAGTCTTCCCATGTCTCTTGACTGGTAGACACCTATTTTGGATGAAGCAAGCAGTGTTGATGGCTTCTGCCCAAAACCTTTGAGGAGTCTGATATTCAGCTAACATAGTCCTTGCTGCCTCCTTGAGGGTTCTGTTTCTCCTCTCAGCTAATCCATTCTGCAGAGGTGTTCTGGCAGCTGATGTCTCATGCTGAATACCATTGTCTCTGCAGTAGTCAGAAACAACAGAGTTAAGAAACTAAGTACCTTTATCACTTCTGATTCTGACTATGCTGAGGTCCAGCTCCTTCTGAATCCTCTTGAACAACTCCAACATCTTGACCATAGTCTCATTCTTCTTGAACAAGAACACTACCCAAGAGAATCTTGTATAGTCATCAACAATCACCAGTGTGTACTTCCTTCCGCTGAAGCTAAGATGTGAGACTGGTCCAAATAAGTCCATATGAAGTAGCTGAAGTGCTTTTGTTGTTGAAGTACTCTGCACATCTTTGAATGAGGCTTTAGTTTGCTTCCCTTTCTGACAGGCATCACACTTCTGCTCAGATGCAAACACCTCATTCTGACTAGACCCTTCCTTGCAACCTTGTTAAGAGTCTTGAAGTTCAGATGACCTAGTCTCTTGTGCCACAGCCAGCTGATCTCTGATGAGCTTTTAGCAACCAAACATGAGTCAGCTGGACAACTTGCAAAATCTACAAGATACATATTACCTCTTCTGAGGCCAGTTAGTAGCATCTGCTCATTTAAATCATTAATAACAAGGCAAGAGTTCTTAGAGAATCTTACTGAATATCCCTTGTCACAGAATTGAGATACAGATAGAAGATTGTGCATAAGCCCTTCTACATAGTAGACTTCTTCAACTCATGTTCCTTTGATCAGCAGGGTGCCTACTCCTCTGGTGACTCCAAAATTGTTGTCACCGAACACAACTCCAGGCCCATCAAGCATTACAAAGTCTTGGAGGAGATGCTTCTCAAAGGTCATGTGCTTTGAGCAACCGCTATCAATGTACCAGACATGGCCCTTGGCTTCTCCTCTTTCTATAGGGCTAGAGTTTACCTGAAATTAAAACTCAGGCTTTAGGTACTCTATCTTTGGGTCCTTATTGGTTAGTATCGATTTTCTGGATCCACAGGTAGAGATCGTCCTTATGAGGTTTAGGGGATCTCAACCTTCTACCATATTTGTCCACAAAAATCATCTCCCTCAGAGGATCTTTTCTGGGGCGATGAGTAATAACAGCAGGTTTGTAGGTGGGCTGCTCTGTAACGCCCCAGTTTTCCAAAATGCAATTTCGTCATTCTAGAAACCCTAGTCATCACTTAGTGACTGAAAATCCATACTATTTTTTTTGTTTTAAATATGAAACACTTTTAATGACATTAAATAGATAGCGGAAGCATATGTTTTGTTAAAAGAATACATGTACGGCGGAAAGATAATTTTTTTGTTATGAAAGACGCGGTGGCCATTTTGATGATTTACTATGCTAGGATCTTTATAAAAAGTTTGGCACAAAATAGACTACAAAATAACTATCATTCATAATTATCCAGAGATTTTATAACTGTTCTTCACTTTGGCATATTTCTAAAGTCGTAATAAGAGTTATCATCCTTAACTCCTTTACTTTTGATGCATGATAAAATACCAATACAGGAAACCGTATCACTCTTCCACTGGCACGAACTCCACCTCGTCATATCCTGAAAAAGATTTATAAATAGGGGGTGAGATTTGAATTCTCAGTGTGGGCGACCTGTACGCTACTATACAGATTGGCAGTACGCAAACGTATCGTTATTGTAAAAACATTTTTCATAGCCACAAAGGCTCATCATTCATCATATAGCCCTCAGGCTCTGTCCACCGTGGCGCCTAGCTACACAAGCCAGACCACTACATATCATTTGAGATATAGCCCTGAGGCTCTGTCCACCGCGGCGCCTAGCTACACAAGCCAGACCACTACATATCATTTGAGATACTTTACCCGTAGGCATTTGGGTAATAACCTTGTAATCGGACCCAAAGGTCAAAACATTTTCATTCAAATACACCAATAGTCCATATAATATTCAAGGCAATACAGTAAATGCCACCCACCTTAAACGCTTTCCTTTTGTAAAAACAATCACCATTCTTTTCACCCAGAAATCCTCGTCACCATTCTCGCACTTACACCTAGCACCATTCGTTGTGTTTCAGTTATTGATGTCTTAGAAATTCTTTTAGAGTTTATACACGTTTGTCCGAAAGGGGACTTTTGAGCACTTAAAGTCTTATTCTCTTTATTCTTATCACTTAAGAAAATATATAGTCATAAATTCAAACAAGAGAATATAACATTTAAAAGTTAGCAAGAAAACATGATGCACTAGACATAGCAAGAAAACATGATGTTTTAAACATAGCAAGGAAATATAATATCCTAAACTTTGCAAGAAAATATAATATTCTAAACTTGAAGAGTATATAGCACATAACATCTTAAAGTAGAAGAACATGTAGTATTTTAATGTCCTAAACTTTAAATAAAAAGAACATATAGCACGCAATTTACTAAGGTTTTAAACTTGCAATAATTAGTGTCCTAAACCTTTAAATGATAAACATATCATCATAAAATTAGAATAATGAGTTCAAAACCATGCAAACAAAGTTTCATACATAGCATTTTAGAACTCCAAATCACTATCACATCATGCTCATCAAATATGATCTATTTCAGCAAGAAACAATTTGAAAAGGAATACCTTTTATTTTTTATTCTTAAGTATTTTCTAAACACATTTTAATATAACCAAAAAATCACAACATTTGTATAATAGGATCATAATTAGGTGTACAACACCTTGTGGCAATTCATTTTGTGAGTGAAAATTTTAGGTTTTGGATCATGTTTAGAAAGAGGACAATGATTTTCTTTGGTTTCCATAGAAAATTCCAACATCACGACCTTAACAAAAAAAATAATTGTTGCAAATATTTAGGCTAGTTCAAATTTTTTGAAATTAAACATGGAGATCCCTAAGTTCACGTAGTATTTAATAGTGTATTTTACAAAAGTTGTGCTCAAGCTGATTTTTCTCAAAATTCAAAGAATTCCAAATTTGGGGACTTCTCAAGGCAAACAAGAAAATATAGTCCTTAATCTAAAATCAACACCAAACATCATGCCATTCACTTAAATCATGCATTCAAATAGCATTTATTAACACATAGTCTTCACTAAACATAGAATTTAGACTAGTTTTATCATGGAAAACATTTACATTTTTCTTTTACAAGAAGGTAACACATGAGCAACAACATTCAAGTAGGGCAGTTTGCATTTTGGACTACACTCATACAAACTTTGAGCATTTTATAAAAATATCAAAACTCATCCAAAAACTGTGAAATTTTTACAGTAGCTACCTCATCAAGTCTAGTTCACAAATAAAATTTCTTTCATGTAATTTGGTTTAGAAAAATATGAGTTTTAGGCTTGTTTTCAAAACATGGCAGATTGTTCCAGAAATTCCAGAAACTGTGCAACTTCCGAAATAATTTTGGTAAAAAATATTTAAACACCTCTAAAAATCAAGAAATAAATCTTGCAGGTACTAAGCTTCATATAGTATTTTACCATAATTTGTAAAATATTTTTCCATGAACTGATTACTCCCAGAAAATCCATAATTTCGATACAAGGAGCATTTTGTCACACGTTCGTAGAAAATTCATAACTTATCAACGAAAACTCCAAAATTGCTCAAAATAGATTCAAATGAAAGCTAACTTGATCTAGTTTCTAACCATATAAATAGTGTCCAAACATTTATAAAACATGAGTTCCGAATCCTGTAAGAAATCCGAGGTCAGTGTATAGAGTGTGTGGTTTGTGTGCATGCTTTCACTTACATTTTCTATTCCATAACTACCATGCCACCAACATTTTAACACCTTTAAAAACATCATCCAAGACTTCATTTAACATGCATTTAAACATTAAAAGTAACAAAGTCCTAAGGTTTCATGGTATCTAAAAAATATGGAACAAAAAAAAACACACATAGCTTTCATACACATGCAAGAAAACCAAATATTTTGAGTAGGGGTTTTACAACCTTTGGAGCCTTTTTCTTGTCAATAAAAGAAACTTTATTTGTCCCTTGACCCTTAATCTTGTAGGAATGGAGCACCCCTTGGAGGAATACTTTGATTTTGAGCTAAAACAAGGCAATAGAGTAAGTTAGGAAAAATAGAGAGGAAAACATGAACTTAAAGAGAGAAGGAGAGGTGGAGCTTTTTTTTTTTTTTTTTGCTTGGAGTTGGCTTCAAAACTTCAATACAACTTCATAGATGACTTTATACATGAGAATGAAAGCTTCTTATGGTTGTAAATGGGAGAAGAAAATTTCCTTCTCCCTTGAAATGATAATGGCCGAAAGTTGTAAGTGAAGGGGGAAAGAGATGATTTGCTTGTTTTCTTTCGTTGGTTTCTTGCCAAATGAAGGAAGAGTATCAAGATAATGCATATATAGAGGTAAATTCTTGTCTTGGCTGAATTTGAGTGTGTAGGAGAGGGTAGGAGAAGTCAAGGGTAGGTATGAAAAGTTGGGGAGTAGGAAAAGAAAGCATGGTTCCTTAATTTAGGGGTATGGGCATTTTGACCCAATTTTCTTCAAACAATCAGATTGGTTTCGGTCATGGGGGTATTTAGGAGGGGAATTTGAGTTCTAACTGTATTTTGGGACGCGATATAGTTTTCGGTGTTGAAATCGGATATTATTCGGTTGCGTTTTGGGCTCCGAAAATTAATATTTTGATCGTTTTGGCACACATAATTTTTATATCTTGTATTTATTAATCAAAAATTTTATTTAACTCATTTTACAAATAAGTCTTGATTAGGAACTGTAATTACTCGCCGGATTGACGATTTTTTTAAATTTAGGGTTTTCGGTTCGACATTTGGCAACAAATGTCTAAATTTTTGTTTAATAATTCTTTTAAACTTAAAGCCCTTTAAAAGCCTATTTAGGACCTTATCTTACTCATTCCATCGATATATTTAAGTCCAATTCACAGTTACGGTGCTAGGAGTGCTTCCGGTTCTGGGTTTGGACCAACCGTTGAGTAGGAATCAACCTTTTAAAAAACATAACGTCCTTAAAGAAATAAAAGATCAATAAGTTAAAATATGTATACATATAACATAACATTTAATATATATAATAGATAAATCCTAATTTGGTTCGGGGTATTACATGCTCAAAAGGATAATTTCGGCTTGAGCCTCCGAATGACTCATATACCTTAGCCGGTGAAGGCTTGCGTACTTTGGTTACATTAAAAGTAACCCAGGGCTGAGGTCTGTTTCGCTTGGGTTTACTCTGCTGAGATGACCCAGGCTTATCATTCCTCTGCTGATTCTGCTGAGGTCTCATTGTCTTAGCTGAGTTATGACTTGGATTCCTCTTCTGGTCTCGGGGCTTTTGAACTTTGGACTTATGTTGGTTGTCAGCAGGCTTCTGAGTTTTAGTACTCTTCTGCTCTGCTGAAACCTTGTGATCACCAACAGACTTCTGAGCTTTGGAGCTCTTTTGTCCAGCTGGGACCTTTTCTGTCCCTCTGCTCTTTTGCCCTTCTGATCCAGATGCAGGCTCAGCTGGCCCTTTACCCTTTCGAGGATCCCTAATTAATCCACGGTCACCTTTCTTCTTCTTTTGTGGTTTGGGTTTGGGATAACCAAGACCCCTTTTGTCATTCACAGTTTGTGAGGACTCAGCTATTTCAGACACAACATTCTTTGCCTTAGTCAGCTGGTCCACTTTCAGCTGAAGCTGCTGTGAATTTTTAATTGTCAGTTCATTCTGCTTGAAAAGTTCATCGAACTTAGCTGTTCTTCACTCAAGACAGTATTCTCAGAAAGAAGCTTTTCTATCAGGTTCTCCTGTTCCTCACATTTTGCTATTAAGTCAGCAGACTTGTTAGCTTGTGAGTCATAGGATATCACTGGTAGTCTAGCATTTTCTAGATCTTGTCTCAAGCTTAAAACTTCCGCTTTCAGACTTGAGTTCTCCTCTTCCAGCTTAGAACAGACTTTTAAGGAGGATTGGAGATCAGATAATAACTTGTGTATATCTGACTCCATAGAATAGGTAGAGGAGAAGGATGAGCTAACAGAGGGGGTAGGAGAATTTACCTCTTCTACCTTAGCCATGAGGCAGATATCATCCTCTGATTCAAAATCAGATAAGGATGAGGATGAGCTGATATCCTGCTTCTCCTCCTCTGCCAGCAGAGCTCTCTTATCAGCGAACATGCGATCTCTCTTGATCCTCTTCTCTTCTCTCTCCCTTGGGGTAAGCTGAGGACAATCATAACTGAGATGTCCTGGCTTGTTGCAAGTGAAGCAAACACCATCTCCTCCTCTTCTGGGACTTGGTTCCCTCATTCTCTCTGGAGATTTGTATCTGGTCTCCTGTTCATCTGATGGTGTTCTGGCATCAGATGACTTCTGGTATCTTCTGGAAGAATCACTCTTATTCTTCTTCCAATGGGATCTATATTTCTGGAACTTGTTTGACATCTTGTCAAACTTCTTGGTCAGCAAAGCAAGTTGCTCCTTTAAGCTCATGTCCTCTGGAGTAGAGGACTTCTCTTGACTATCAGTTGCAGCAGAGAAGGCAACATTCTTTGTGGCTGATGAAGTTGGAGTCTCATCTTCTTGGTCTTCTTCTTGGATATCGAACTCATGTGCCTTCAGATGAGATAGCAGTGTATGATGACTCATCTCAGATAGATTCTTTGTCTCTTTAATTACAGCCATCTTCACTCTCCATCTTGAAGTAAGAGATCTCAAAATTTTGTTATTAATCTCTTTCTCCGAGTAATCCTTTCCTAAGGAGCTTGCCTTATTCAGTATGTTTGTCAGCCTCATATCCAGCTGATCAATGGTTTCATCAGCTTTCATTTTAAATGTGTCAAAGGTATGTAGAACGGCTTGAAGCTTGTTCTCTTTGATTTGATCTGTCCCTTCACACATCAAGGAGAGTTTCTCCCACATATCCTTAGCGGTTTTGCACGTCTTGATTTTCTCTATATATTCTTTGGAGAGAGTCTCGATGATTTCTATTCGGGCCACTTGATCTAAGTTGAAGAGTTTCCTTTCAGCATCGTTTAGTTCACTCTTCTTCTTCTCTATCTTCCTTCTTTCGCTGATCTCAGCTTCTGGAGTCTTGCCATCGCTTACTCCTTCCCAGAAAAACTTGATTGGCCCTTCCTCCAGAACATCTAGCATCCGATCATGAATGGCTCCAAGGTGATTCTCCATTCTGAATTTCTAGTAATCATAGTCTTCTATGGAGAATTCTGGCAACTTCCTCGTCTTGGATCCACTTTTCTTGTAGGAAGACATATCTGCAAGTGATTAGATAAAAAGTACACAAAATTTTCTAAAAACAATTTTTCAGGGATCTGTCCAGGTGACCACCAAAAGTTTTCTCAGGCTGTGGTCTTTTGGACACACAGCTCTGATACCACTTGTTGGTCCCAAAGGCAGGTTTTAGGGAAGAATACCTTTGAACAAGTCTAGAATGGAGGGTTGAATAGACTTGTAAGGATTCAAAAGCCTTTTTCAAATTATTTTGGTTATTCAGAAAACCAGCAGACTACTGAGGTAGTCTAAATTTGAAATATGTGCGCTGTGAATTGTGCGAAAAAACATTTTTAATGAAAATCAGTTTTAGGTGATGTGCACAAGTTAAGAACAAAAAGAAATAAGACGAGATGCAAGGGATTTATAGTGGTTCGGACCAACTGTCCTACATCCACTCTCCTCAATCCAACTTGGAGTTGAGGGGCTCTCCACTAACTTACTCACTTACTCACTTACGCACTTCGAGAGTACTACTCTCTTACAAATTATCAATGCTACAATCGCAATTGACTTCTCACAGCTTCTACAAAGCTTTTACAAATAATAAGTATGAATAGGGTTTTTGAGTGCAAGTGATAATTCTGACAGAGTTTCGGCTAGCTTAATATGCGTGTAAATCCGATACTGAAATTATCACTGTTACTCTAATTTATAGGGTCAAATAACTAGCCGTTGGAATGGACTAGAAATCTGAGATCCTATAATCTCGTATTCAATCAATCATTGTGATTGATTGAATCTCCATCTTGATTCCCGTCAATCTTCGCGATCTACAATCAATCAAGTTTGTCCCCTTGATTGATTCATCTTCTATTCTGGGAATCCTCCTTCTATGTCACAAGTCAACCCTTAAAATGATTCCGAAGAATCTGGGCCGAGCACAAGACCTCAGCTGATCTGTCTCCTCAGCTGGTGTACCAGTCTGCTGATACTTGGACCTCAGCTGATGTGCAAGTCTGCTGGTGTGCACCTCAGCTGGTCTTCTTGACTTCGTCTGAATATGTCTTTTATCCATGGTCTTTGTCTTGTCTGCGACGTGCTCTCAGCTGATCAGCTAATCTTCTAATTTCAGCTGATCTGTCTCTTCTGATATCAGCTGATCTATCTCTTCTGATATCAGCTGATCTGTCTCTTCTGATATCAGTTGATGTTAACTCCTCGGATGATCTGCTCTCGATATTCCAGTGTCAGCTGCTTAAATCTTCTGTCCTCTGAAATCGGCTAAGTCCTCAAGGTCTCAGCTGGTCTTCTTCTCTATGATAGCTTCGGATCTTCTAGGCAGCAAGGTAGATTCCCCCTCACTCGAACCTATCTAATCCTAACTACTCATCAGCTGACTAACATGTTCAGCTGGTCCTATTA